>CM047515.1:8686695-8699195 GCA_026122265.1 Ammodytes dubius | reverse complement strand
ACCAAAACAAAGACACTGCTTCTCTATTGCTGTTTTTTAAAGAAGCTTTACACCTATATTTTTCAAACTGAAATAGGAATTTTAAATCTAAACTTAATTTAGTCACTTGTCTGTAACTGTAAAAGTAGCCTATGTATAAAATAAAAATTATTTAAATAGTGTGATAATCTCCCCATTCATTTATGTTTTAGTTGCTTATCAACTCTATTTTTACAAGCCATGTTTTTACCTTAATAAGCCTACATTATGACAGTCACAATGAACCTGTAAAATATTAATTTATGATTTTTATTTGTTATTAACTTAAATTGCAGTCTCAAAATCAATGTTTTTGCAGTGCACTCCTCTCCCCCCTCCCTTCCTCACATTTTCGCAACGTCACCTACATTTTACCAAAGTAGTGTCACCTAAGTTTGACATAGTAGGGATTCCATAGTATTGCGCAACATGCTGGTATAGCTTTTATATACTGTCTATGCTGAGTTCACGTGAAGTTGTGATGAACATATAAAGAATCTTTGGACTTATTTCCTTCATCTGCCTTTCACGGAAGTTCGCCGACTTTACCTGGGATTTAATACGCGGTCGCGGTGGATTGTATTCTATTTATTTATTTTTTATTTTTTATATAATCTCATTTCCTCACGTTCGTCTGGATTCATAATTATATAATTGACCCGCGAGCAACTTTCTCTTCAGTCTGGTAAGCTACTATGCTGATCTTTTTCTCTATCTCTCCCTTTTCTCTTTCTCTCTCTTCTGCTTTGCTGCTGCGTGACTCAATGTGGTGAAGCTGCACGCGTTGCTCTGCGTAGTGTAAACAACGGCCCACGTGAGACGTGACTGTTCAATTTAAAGTTAGAAGTCATGTTTCAGTGATAAGATGTTGTGTCAATGTGTTATTGTTTGGTTTCCAATGTTGGTATGGCCCATACAGTGTTAGATTGAGTGCTACGTTGCTCACGAGACTCTCCAAAATGACGGAGCGCATTTACCATGCAAGCTCGCCTGTAATACCGTGACGCGGTATTACAAGAAAAAACATACGGTTGACATTCGTGGCCTTTTCATATCGCGAACGACCGTTTTGCGGTATATTGTTACATCCCTAGTGTGTACTGGCCCATACTTGAGTGGGAAACGTGACGGTCATTTTCTGTTTCGCCTTTTCCAACTACATCATGACAAACGTGTGTCCATATATATATATATATATATATGTATGTGTGTGAGTGTGTGTGTGGAACCTACTTTTCGATCTCACTGTTTTTACAGGTGCGCGGGACGCAGGAGGAAGAGGAGGAGGATGAGGGAGTGCCCGGGTCTGTCTTGCTGCATTCTCCGTTGCTCGTTGAAGGCATCTCTGTAAACACACACACACACACACACACACACACACACACACACACATACACACACACACATACACACCACATGGTTAACACTGGATGCTTTGGAGTCCTCTGACTGCAAAGCATTCACACACCTGACTGCTCACTTGAATACACAGCCACAATGAGGACATATAGTGAAACGTATTCACAATATTCTTAACAAATTAACTGTATGTGAATGTGTAATGAAAAGAACAGTATGAAAAACTAGAAAAAAAATCCTAAAGATATTCATTTTGGAAAATAATAAAATGACCAGGAGTTACATTGACAGCCACATTGACGATGGATTATCAATCAGTCAGTCGAAATAATTCAATACGTGCTTTAACGAGTCCGTTTAATCAATGTTAAGTAAATATTGAAAAACAAAAACAAATAAATTAGATGAAGCTAACACGGAGGTATAGAAAAAAAACAATCAAACCATCAAAAACCATTCTTGCCTCAACTCTGAATCATTTACATTTACAATACATTTATTTCTCTCTTGGCTCCACTTACCGTCGCTGGCCCATTTGGAGAACTCTGGCGTTATTCTGTTAGAAGGCATCCCACCGCTGCAACACACAGAGAGACACACACACACACATTTCATTATCACCAAAACCACGCACACTGACACACTAATTCCATTCCACTAGTTTAGTTTGTAGTGTGTACTTGTTTGACTGTGTGGTGGTGGTGGTATTGAGGGCTCCATACTTGAGGACGGCCCCGCGTAGTGCCTCCCTCTCGCGGGCCTCTCCCTGGTCCTCCCCGGCCCCGGAGCAGGGGATGATGTCGGCCTCTGTGTACTGGGGCTTGCCGTACTCCAGCGTGTCGTCTCCGTCCACGTCCAGGTCTGCGTCGCTGTCTGCTGTGCTCTCCTTGATGCTACACGTGGCAAAGCCTGTTCCTGTGGTGGGGTGGACACAATGCAGAGAGAAAAACACTGGTTGTTAGCAAGCTGTTACTTTTAAAGAGTACTGTAGGAGGAACAAGAAGCTTGGGGTTGTATGTTAGAAAGTTTGCATAGTCCTCTGAAGTATATAAATTTGGTCAAAATAAAGATATATTTTAGAACCCCCACTTGGCTTCGTCACTCCTTATCTTCCAGAAGAACACAACATGTTGAGGGTTTGTTCAACAGGTAATACAAACTGACCACACAAGTTATCTCACACGACATGGAAAAAATAATACATCAATAGTGTACATGGTGTCTTTGGTTGCTTTCATTTCCAGTTCTGCCTTGGCTAAATGTAATAACACAAATATACCAGATGTTAAGAGATCCAGCAAAATAAGTAATCATAGTTTCTTTAAAGTAGCTCTTCGTAACAGGGGTTAAGGTAAACCTGCTAAGACCTCCATTAACTGTTTATGAGACAAAGTTGAAGATCTCAAATGAAGCCGTTTTAAAACGTTACTTTTCCCTGACACATGAAGCCTTTGCAGATGGAGATAGACCAGACAAACGTTTGGTCAGAGAGAAGATGGAGAAAGAGAGACGGTGTTTAGACACTGGGTGAAGGGATGAAGTCTGGCGCCACACCCATCACTCTTTGAGAGAGAGAGAAAGAGAGGGAGAGTGTGTGTGTGTGTGTGTGTGAGTGGCACTTGTATAAAGCCAGTGATGAACGCTCAGACAAACCCTTACCGCTGCCTGACTGCTCCCTTCAGCTCCACTTAGCCACAGAGAGGGCTGTGTGTGTGTGTGTGTGTGTGTGTGTGTGTGTGTGTGTGTGTGTGTGTGTGTGTGTGTGTGTGTGTGTCACTTAGAGGCGTCTCTTCAGTGTTTGTTTGAGACTGTCTGTCCCTCTGTCACTTAGGCCCCGTCTCTCCAACCCCCTTGAAGGTGTGTGTGTGTGTGTGTCTGTGCGCGTACAAGAGTGTGTGAGTCTGTCTACCTGTCACTTACACCATGTCTATCTACCAAGCAAAGGTAGGTAAGGTGTGAGTGTGTGTGTGTGTGTGGGTGTGTGTGTGCGGGAGTGCTCCGTGTGTGTTTGTCACTTACACCTTGACTATTCGATTACTAGCAGGTAGGCACAGGTGTGTGTGTGTGTGTGTGTGTGTGTGTGTGTGCGTACTTGCGTTTCACTTAAGATGGGACTCTTGACGGTGTCTGTGTGTGTCTACCAGTGACAGGCCTGACAGCCATCTTATTTACACCTATCCCAATTTCTACAAGCTCTCAGCCGGACTAGTGTGCCGCCAGATACAAGCTCCACACAGTTGACAGCCATCCTATTTAACCACCTGCCCCAGCGCGTGTGTGTGTGCGTGGTGTGTGTGTGTGTGTGTGTCTCCATACTTGACTTCCTATTACAGTTGGTCTCAGTGCACTATAGTGTGTCGCGTCTTTGTCTCTGAGGACCTTCTGCGATGTAAACATATGCCACTGCTTCTCTTCCTATCTAACCCTGGAATTCATTTCACTCCTAGAAAAAAATTATAATAATAAAAAGAAAATGGAGTAGGGGAGAATGTGAGCATGGAGAGAGCCGCTGTGATAAAAACGCTGCCACCAATGCTAAGTCGTTTTACAACAGGCCCATGGTTTTTAGTGATCAAATAAAAAGGACCTTTTAACTTGTAGTTGGTCTCGGTGGAAAAAAAGGGGAACATATGGGGAACAATGGCTGCGCAGTGTAAATCTAGTAGCGCACTGCTTACCTCTATAGCTTTTCGAGGCTGAGGCAGAGGGTGAACAAAGCACAGTGTTACATTATACAGTTAGAAGCATTGTCCCATTTTGAATTTCTGTCCATGTTTAAGTTCGTACATGAGGCGTGGATTGATCTTTCAGCCTTCTATTCCTATGAAAGAAGCTTGAGCCATCCTACCCACAATGCCTCAGGGTAAGCCAGGCCAAGGGAAGGTGGGTTAAAAGGCTTTGACTGAGCCAAGCCCTCTCCTCCATCAGCTGTGAATGAGTGAGTGACCAGAAGAGGAGAGTCAAACAGAGAGAGCTTTAGTGTGCTGCAGTGCTGGTTGGTCGGGGCATAATCTAATCAACTCATCAAACTATTGATCCTGTGGCCAGTGGTCCACAACGACTGCTTACAAGAAGTGGGGAATAGACATTGGGGCTCAGAGCACTTGATAATGCCCAATGTACGGCTTTTCATATGTGTGAGACTGCAGAAAACATTACCAGAACCAAGCGAGGAAAAAAATGTTTGGATGTTAGAAAGAAAATAGATCCAAGATCGGTAGACTAAGGAAGTATGGCGGATGGATGTAAAAAAAAAAAAAAAAAGGTCCCCAACCGATGTATACCAAGCACTAAAATAAAACATTACCACCAACACATTTACAACAGGATTGTCCAAATTGAAAAATGTTTATCATATTTAGTACATAAATGATATGTTTTGTCTTTTTGGTACAGTACAAATGCAAAATATCCTTAGCTCCCAGACATTTGAAATGGCCCACCTAAGGATGAATGTGATGCCAGATTTCAAGTGGCCTAATTTGTGCATGCACACATTGTACGTACATGTCGTAGGTGTGTTAAATGTGGGTATATGTGTTGCCCGTTTGCTGTGTGTGAGTGTGTGTTCCCACTGCTTCTATCTGTCCCTCTAAGCAGTGTTGGCAGGCCAATCTAATCTGGCCCGGGAAAGGTCAGCCCCACTCTAACTGCCTTTCACTCACATTATGCACCGCCCCCCCCCCTCCCCTTTTCTCTCTCTCTCTCTTCCGTTCCATTCTTCAACTTCTTTTTCCATCTTTTCCTGTCATCTCCCCTTACTCTTACCTTTAGTATTTTACCATGTCGCTAACCTATCCTCTTTTTCTCTGACAGTTCACCTCTGTACTTTTCTACCACCACCATTTATCGCTCTATCTTTGTCTACATAGGCGCGATCAATTCACACACACACACACACACACACACACACACACACACACACACACACACTGTCTCATTAACCATAACCACTCCCTGCATATGGTTGACTCTTAACATACTAACTACACATTTTATCTTCACAGTTACATGTTTTCGGTGACAGCAAAAGGCAGCGGACGCTCACATCTACATACGTGTCACCGCGACAACGACACTACAAGTACCGATGTGAAGAAGAAGAAGGCACTGCAGGATCAAAAAGAGACTCGTCTGACTTGACTGACAGCCCGGATCAACCAATCGACCGCGCCCCCCTGCAACATCCAGTTACCATAGCAATTATCGGGCTGTACTGAAGAAGCAGAGAAGAGGGGGAGGTGTCAAAGGTCATGGCGCTATCTTTCTGCCATTTACAGGTCAGACAGAGAGAGAGAGAGAGAGAGAGGGTGAGAGACACAGACACAAAGACATGAGACGGCCATCTTTGAAGTCCATTTTACAAAGGCCCAGATTCCTCCTCTCCTCCATCCCTGTGGGCCATCTAATCCCCCTCTTCTCCCGCTGTGTCTCTCAGGACGGACTGATAGCAAATCTCAAGGATCTGTCTGCCTCCCTCCCCTTGTGTTGCCTTTACATCTTCATGTGGCTAGACTGACACATAAACTATCTGGTCCCGAGCTTAGCAATGAAAAAATAGGGGTGAATAAATACAATGGAGATTTGGAGTCTTATTTACTTTTTGATGGATTGGATAGTATAGAAATCTAAATTTTGACTAATTGGTTTAGGCAAAGTTTTTGTGGTGCTGGTTGTTTTTAAATTTGTGAATTGAAGGCTACCGTACTTCTGTCAAATTAAAATGATTGAAACATATGTAATAGGATGTCTTAATAAGTCTTGGGGTCAGTATCAAAACGCACGTCTCATTTTGGCGCTTAACAACGCTATCAGAATACATGAATGGAGTGAACACTTTAGCCACCTTTTCCCTTAACGCAGACTTTCACATTATCATCCAGTGATCTAGTGGCTCTCCAGTTGATAAAGCAGATGTAGACAGACAGTCCACTAGACAGATGAGACAGCTCTATGTCTGTGCACAGGCTCCTTTCAACCTGGCTAAGCCGGTGAGAGACACAGGGAAGTCTTCCTTCACACAGAGTTGAATCATAAACTGATCTTGTTCGATTTCCCCCCCCCGCCCTCCATAACCACCCTGGCCGCGCTCCCCCTGCCTTTCTTCCCTGCTCTCTCAAAGGGAGGGACGGATGGAGACACTTTACACAGGGATAGGCCTTCTCTTCATCCAGCCAGCTGAGGGAGGGAGCCCCCCCCCCCCCACTGTAACATCTCTATATCCATCTAGCCGCTCCAGAGCCCTGCTGGATTCAGTGTGTGACTGCTAGAACAACTGAGGCGCTTTCAAGACAAAATCCACCTTCTGAGCCCAGTAGATTGTGCGTGTGTGTGTGTGTGTGTGTGTGTTTCAAGTGTGTCTCCCCCGGGCCACCTCAGTTATCCGTGTGACATCACAAGGTGCCCTATTAGAGCGCGGCAGAAGGGTCCTGTGTCTGCTCCTTTAACCACGTGAAAGAGAGAGAGACAGAGAGAGAGATGGATGGATGGATGGATGGACGGGTGGGGGAAGCCGCCTCCCAACCCACGACCTGCTCTTTGGTGTCGTTTAGTTGAGATCTCAACATTGATCCGTCTCCTCTCTCTCTCTTTGTCTGTCTGTCTGTCTCTCTCTCTCTCTGTCTGTCTCTCTCTGTCTAGCAGGTGAGGCTCAGCATGTGTGTGTTTAACAACGGATGGAACAGGGAGAGAGAGAGAGAGAGATAGAGAGCAGATGAAAGCAGAGGCAGAGCCAGCGGAGTTTGAAAGAGCCTATTAAGACACGACAAACCCTCTTTACCTCCACCTGTGAACATTCCTGACAACTGAGGCCACAGTGGGAGACCATTGTGGAGCCTGGTGCAGTCCAAATCAACCAACTGCGTGTATTAACATAACAGAAACTTTTTTTTTTAAGAAGCACTTTTTCCATCATAGGAAAAAGATTCTTCTAACAAATACATATAGACTGAGCAAACTGTGTTATGCTTTGTTGGTTATGCTAACTTTAAGTATCATATTAAGGCCTCAAGTTTGAAAAAATCTGAAAAGAAAGACTAAGTAGAGATGGTGACAAGAGAGCCAAGGGAGAGAAGTGAAGGTGAGTCGTGTCACAGAGCAGCCGCGCTCTCCAATGACCAGCTTTCCCATCTAGTTCTATAATTACATTTCTGGGCGCCAACACACACACACAGCGGGTCAATTGCCAAGCTAAATGTGTTTTCCTTCCCTTTGCTAAGAGGGCTTGTGTGGGTCCAGGCCGGGCTGAGCTGGACTGACCCCTGGCCCAGCTACACTACCACCGGACCAGAGGCACCATCACAGCTCCCTGGTCACATTCAACATCAGTTCACACTGAGCTAACACTGAACACCGGACAGGAACACAGGGGATGATGGATGAGCATAGAAACGTATGCCTCTTTTCCACTGAGCGGCACAGTTCGGTTTGGTACGGTATGGTTTGGCAAGGAGTGGTAACCCTAGATCTGGCTTGCATTTCCACTGCTGACAGTACCCATACTAGTAGGAAGGGAATGTGCCACTGGACAGTAATACCCGCGGCCAGAGCTGTTGAACGGCGCTGGTTGTGGAAGCTACGCAACTATGGTGAAAACAGAGCACAAATGCGTGCCATACAGTACCAAACGCTCAGTGGTAACAGGGCTCAAGACGGAGAAGGATGGACAGAGAAAGAAGAAGGCAAGAACAAACAGGGATCTGGGCCCGCCATGTCTACACAGAGCTTACATGCTGTCTGTAACTGGACAGCCATCTAACAAGCAGACCAATGGACAGCTGCACCATCACAGTACACACCTGCCTCTGATCATGACAGAGCTGAACTAAAAACAGCATAGTGTATGATATGAGCTGTGTGTGTGTGTGTGTGTGTGGAGAGAGAGAGAGAGAGCGAGAGCGAGAGACACTGTGTGTACCTCTGAAGCCTCCCTCCAGCAGTGCGGTGGCTCTGATCCTCTTCTGTCCGGCCCACTCGTACTCCTCAAAGCCTCGTCCATTCTCTCCTTCCATGTGTTCAGAATCGTCATCTCCTAAGGCACCCTCACGCTGACACACACACACATACAGGGACACACGTTAATCACAGCAAAAACACATTCACAGACAAAGCACTGCAGGATTTTAACCATTTAAAATACATGTATCACTCAGTGCGTTTACATGCAGACTCATAATCGGGTAACTAAACGAATAAGACTTCAACAGGACTTTTAAACTGCATGTAAACACCTTTATCCGATCTACTTCGCACACAAATCGCACGATAACGGACAAGAGATGTCGGATAAGAACACCTAGATAAGTCGTTCGTTGTCGGCATTCTCTCTGCATGTAAACAGGGATCGGACATCGCATACCGGACTTCTCGTTCTGTGCTTGTGTGCCTGCGCGTAATAGGCTACACCATGGGTTGTTGCCGGAAGAGAACCGGACGTGGCTCTTTTTAACACTTGTTGAAAGCATGGTTGAAAGGGCTACAGCGCCATCTAGCGTAATGGAGACAGCCATGCATTGGACATTTATCCGATTCTGAAAGGCCATGTAAACTCAGACAAGTGACACGGTCCGTTAAGTGTCTAGTTCGATATATGTGATAATCTAATCTAGTTGTGCCATGTAACCGCACTGACTGTTTTAAATAGTGGTGCGGTGGAAGAGAGGCTACATCTCCATAGCACATTTTATCCGTACCATACCATGACCAGCTGTTATAAGTTATTGGTGGAATATGTCTATAGGACACAAATGGAACTTTGCATCTAAAAAGCATCCAGCTATTTTCTTCAAACATTAATTATGTTTTGTTAGATTTCTATTACATTTGGATTGATGTTATTACACCAAAGCTTAGGGGTTTTGTGGCCAACTTAACTTACGCTATCAAAGAAAAACGTCCAGGCATTTGCTTTGGTAGTTAGCTAGCCACCTTGGATTGTTTAATTGCAAAACATGTAATACAAACACAGCTCAACACAAGGCATGGTACAGCAGAAAGTGTGCTAGTGGAAAAGAGGTATTAGTGTCTCTACAGCTAGTGGTAGTGTAATGGAGTCAGTGTGGTGAGGCATACAGGGAGGAGTGGTGTGACAGTTTGTTTTCTGTCTACTCTAGGACAGAATGTGACTGATTAGAATCCACAGGAGAAGAGAAGGACAGGAAAGGCTGCCATTGATCTGACCACTACAAACAGTGAGAGAGGAGGTGATTGAAAGCATATCTTTTGATTGTAAAAGGTGAATTAGATGCAACCATATCATATGGGATAAACCACAGAAATCAAAATAGGTTTACTGGAAGCTTTTGGTTGGATACAGAGTTTTTTATTTTATTGTAATGCTGGCCTTTCAGACAGTCATTCCCATATGATATGGATGCAGTATCTAGAGAAACTATGGTTGATATCGATTGGTTATATCTAGTGAAGTGATTGGAGACAGCATCTAAAAAAAAAGAAGTTAAAAGAGGTGACTGGACAGACAGCCTCTACAGGAAAAAGAAGGGGGTTTTGATAGGCTGTCCGACTTGGCGGTAGGCGGGGCTTATCGGGGGCAGTGTACTACCTGGATCAGGCATTGTTCCACATGTCTACTCATCTCCTCCTCGCTCCCGGCCAACGGGGCGCTGCACAGCGGACATACCTGGCCCCCGTCGTCAGGCTTCCTCCTCTTCATCTTGCCTATGCGGGCTGGGAACGCAGGGCGGGAGTCAAGAGAGGGACAAGACAGAGGGACAAAGTTTTAATGACAGACATTTTTTTTTGTTTTCAGGCACCTTGGTAAGTAGGTGAGAATCCTGACAAAAAAAACAGAGGAATATTTATGTCAGTTGAATCTCCCTTACTAAATGTATCCTATGCTATACAATTGAGCTAATTTACCAAAAGGCCTGTCCTCTGTTTTCAAGTCTTTACAAGCCTAGAAGAAGCATGTGAGAGAAGGCTTGAGTCGGTCAAAACTTAGCCCCCGTCTGATAAAGTGATTAGAAGAAAAAAATGACAAGAGAGCCGGACGTGACGGTCTCAACCCCCTTTGAACACTACACATCCACACCATTCCTCTCCCCCTCTTTCTCCTCCCTTGTGTTTGCCTGCCCTCCTGTCACAGCTCCCACCCCACAGCGCGCGCACACACACACACACACACACACACACACACACACACACACACACACACTTAATTAGAAATTTAACAGAGCAGAACAGCCGTCATTGCGCCCGGAGTCTCTGTCGTTTTTTCTTAACTGCAAATGGCACGGGGGGGACATTAATTTTTAGCTGGCCTGGGAAAGCTGAGGAGGCCAGGAGGGACTGAAGAGAGGGATGGAGGAGAGGAGGAGGAGGAGGAGGAGGACAGAAGGCAATGTGCTGTTACTGTAGGGGAAGGAGATTGCCCACAGTTCAAAATCCTCCTCCTCTTTTGCCATTCCTCCCCTGACGCTAATGGAGGGGAGCGTTGTTAAATAGAGAAAGAGAAAGGGCTGCTAATAAGGTCCGGCAGGGATCTCTGCCCCCACCCCTCTCCACCCCAACATGAGAATGATTTTCCTGGTTCCACACGAGGGCACAACCAGAGTAATGCAGGGACCAAGTTTAAACTCAAGTCTTCACTGGCTCTTAATATGGGCTCTGTCTGTAAAAAAGGCCTATCCATGTGTCACCTCTACAACTAATGTAGTTAAGAGTAGTATGTTACTGATACAAATATAGATTATATGAGCGGTTCTTAGTTCACACTGCTTCAGTATCCCTTGATTTAAAAAATATATATAATATGGGGGAATATTTTCTGGGTGCTTTTAAAATCATACAGGTTTAAGTGATGCATGATTTGTGATACGCATCATTGTGCTTTAACTGTGGCAGAGCAGCCAGACTATAGATGGGGTTCTGTGTCAAGCAGGAAAATTGAGGAACATTACCACATTGTAACCACAACAAATATATATATATATTACATGGTGTATAAATAGGTAATACAGTATAGTAAATCCCTCCCTAGAAAAGAAAACCACAGGTGTTACTGTTAACATTAACGATGGCTGACAGCTAGATTAGACTGATTATCACTTTCTTTATGAGCCACAGGTGTGTGTCATGTCATTAATGAGGACTGATGAATCAATATCACCTAGCACCCGTAAATGTACAGTAACACACAATGTCCCATTAAATAAAATTAACTACAATTTTTTTTTTTAATTACAAAACACCTGGTGATAAATGACCATAACACAGTCTTCAGTGTGTGTTGTCCCCTGAGCCTCAACACACTGTCAATATTATGTAACATTTGTGGCAAGATAAATTCTTTCCACATTTCTCTTTTTATACAATATAAGCCTATGATACTGTACATTCATTTCTGGACATGTATTACTGATTTATATATTTTTAAACTCAAATCTTAATACTTTTAAAATAATTTATTCTAATCTATAGATGTTTCTGACATCTGTTTGTTTTTTTCCAGAATTACCATGACCTCAAAAACAAGCCTGAGCCAGTACTGAACTCGTAATAAACGTACATTTAAATTAAACAAATTCGCAGTGACCAGAAATTATTAATAAACAGACAATGTTATGAATTGAATCGCTGTGTGTACATACATACCATTCAATCTTGTTTGCCTGTTTGATCGGACTCGTAAAAAGGTCTGCAGGCAGAGGGAGAGAAAAAGAGGAAGGAAAAAAAATACATTAGACAATAACGTAACATTATGACGCGTTTCAGAGGCAAGATATCACTTTTGTGGATGGGATTGCTTTGGATGCTGAGGCTAGAACAGTAGTAAACAAACCTACTCCTCTATTGTGTTCCTGCTCCACATCCTCCATGGCTGTCAGGGTTCACACACAGCTCATTGCGGGAGCCGCTAAAACTCACTGCTGCAAACCACCACACTGAGCCTCAAGACACCATACATGACTGCGAACTGAAGCCTGTGTTTAGAATTGAATACGGATGGAAAGGGATTGAAAGTGGCGCTCGTATCGGCAAACATTGCTCATGTCCGACGCCATGTTGGCTTGTTTTGGTCACGTGACGCAGTGCTGCTGCTGGAGACGGAAGTGGCTGACACGTCACGCGGCAGTTCCGAAAGTCCACCGCTAGGGGGAAGCAAA
>CM047515.1:8674195-8681695 GCA_026122265.1 Ammodytes dubius | reverse complement strand
GCAGGGGCGGGTGGTGCATACAAGGGAGGGGGGTGGGGAGGGGGACAACTACAACGGGGGCCCCATGTGCTTGAGACTGGCCCTTCTCCATTCTACACGGCCTGCCGCTGAATGCTAAACAACAGTGGACGAGATGCGCAGTCACGGCCACAGGGCAAGGTTGGCTTTTCTCAAGTACCATGAGCCCACCCACTGTGCACTGAGGGTCTCTCTAAGCCCGGGTCAGCACCTCAAAGGTGTGTGGGAAATGGAAATGGGTCCAACCCCCGGACCCCCCCACCCCCGACCCCCCACTGAATTACTTTAGAGCTCTCGTGTTGCATTCATGTGCACGTCGGATGACTTTTCTCTGACTTTCACATGGTCTTCTTGGTAAGACATGGAACTAGCATGCAAATGATAGAGTGGCCAAAATGCTTAAAGGCTATAGGCCTACTATCAGGAAACATTGACCCAAGTCTTACTAATAATGAAGAGCTGAGTAGAGCTATTTATGCTATTCAATTGCATGTGAAATATTCAATAAAGAACCTTCAGATTAAAAAAAAAAAAAAAAAAAACTTTTTTCTTTGGTTGAAAGAAGATCTAACCATACTCTTTTACTTTTGTCTCTCCTTTTCCTGCATTTGACTATGTCTAAGCTATCAAGTCCACCTGGAGCTCTCACAGTCCCTTGAAATGAGAGTTGGACTCGTCTATTAATTCTACTATCCATAGATCATGGTCATACATACATACAGAAAGCCCTCCTTTTTCTTTTAAAAGCATACAGTCATAGGCTGTCAGTTAGTGATGGGTTCACATGAGTTAAATGGATGCAGACGCTATAAGAGAATGTGTCTGCTTGACGGAATCACCGACTCTGTCTTTTATACGATTTTGATGTTATCTTTCTGTCTCTTTCTCTTTGGTCTTCCTCCATCTCTGTCTGTGTCTGGCTACCTCTAATTGGAACAATCACAGTACAGTGCCTCTTGGCTTTTGCTGCCACTGGAGACTGGTACTCTTTGTGCGTGTGCATGTGCATGTGCGTGTATGTGTGGGTGGGCGTGTGTGTATGTGTGGGTGTGTGTGTGTGTGTGTGTGTGTGTATGTGTGTGTGTGTGTGTATGTGTCTTTGTGTGTGTGTGTGTGTGTGTGTGTGTGTGTGTGTGTGTGTGTGTGTGTGTGTGTGTGTGTGTGTGTGTGTGTGTGTGTGGTGTGTGTGTGTGTGTGTGTGTGTGTGTGGTGTGTGTGTGTGTGTGTGTGTGTGTGTGTGTGTGTGTGTGTGTGTGTGTGTGTGTGTGTGTTGTCAGATATAAGACAGAGGCCTATACAGTACTGCTGATTTCCCCCCTTAGTGCAGCAGAGAGGAACAGAGGCTTGAGAGTAGCAGCTGAGTTGGAGAGTACAGAACTACACTTATACATGTCACTGAAAATAGTGCTGGCTTGTTCATGATCATTTAAACTCTTCCTTACTCTTTTTGCACTTTACCAATGTGGATAAAACGGATTTGGTAGTTTAAAGGGGCTACGAGAAACTTTGAAATATTTCTGAAACAGTCATTTTTCCTCTGACGATCATAAATAAAACAGCAAACGAGACCATCAGTGCAAAGAATGCTATTTTGATGTAGTTTTTCTCAATGCCTTTGTCATGGGTACGCTCACCCAGGAACAACAGCTGGCGTAGTAAAAACACTACCTGCTTTTGTCCAAAGGGGGCGCAAGAATGAACAAAAACTGAAAGTTCCTCAGAGCACCTTTGAATGCTCCCTTGAATGATCACTTCACTTTGGTAGTTTCACCTACAAACAATGTTTAACTCAGATTTTAAATAGATGTGGAAATAATGAGAGATACTATAAGAAATACTTAAAAAAAAAATGTAGATGTAAAACAATGGAGCCTGATCTCACCTTGGGTGTTCCTGGAGTGGCTGCTCCATCCTTGGGTGACTGGTTCTTACTGCAGAAGAGAAAAAAAAGACAAACAATATAATTTAGTGAGTTTGTGATATTTTGCGGTGCAGTGCATTACTGTTTGTGGTTTCACATGTCTGTGTGCACACACACAAACACACGCAAAACACACACACACACACACACACACACACACACACACACACACACACACACACACACACACACACACACACACACACACACACACACACACACACACACACACAAACTCACACACACACACACTTGTTGTTTGTTTAGTTGGCAAATGTAGGAAATAACGTATTTTGCAGTGATTTGATTGGTCATTGCAGTCGGCCCTCCACGGACAGTTTGACTCATGTGGAGGAAGGTCGTTTGACTTGTAAACATTATAGGAGAAGAAGGGAAAGAGAGGATTAAGAAGATAAGAAGAGAGAAAAAAAGGAAAAAAATAGACAAATCTTTTAGACGTTTTATGTAGATGGATGTAAGATGTGTGTGTGTGTGTGTGTGTGTGTGTGTGTGTGTGTGTGTGTGTGTGTGTGTGTGTGTGTGTGTGTGTGTGTGTGTGTGTGTGTGTGTGTGTGTGGCCGAATGTTTCAACTACTCTGCCGATAAAAATCAAACATTAAATTCGCAAGTCACTTTAATTCTGATATCTTATTCCAAACATTTTTCCTTTACCCGTTTTGCAATTCATCTGTTCTTCCTTCATTTCATTTCTGTGACCATATCCTCCTCCTCTCCCTCCTTACTTCTCTCTATCTTTATGACTTTTTATCAGAACACACACAGAGATACATTTTCCAGCGCTCTTTGAAGCGTTGCAACAGCCTTGACGTTGACAAAGCCAGACAAGGTTGTCATGTTTGCTTTGAGACCCTGTTAGCACTCTAGACCCCTCTTGGACACCACACACACACACACACACACACACACACACACACACACACACACACACACACACACACACACACACACACAGACACACAGACACACACACACACACACACACACACACACACACACACACACACACACACACACACACACACACACACACACACACACACACACACACACACACACACACACACACACTGATGGACAGACAAGTGGCAAACCATGGGTAGGAAGGAATGGGCCTGAAAGCGAATTGAGCACGACCTCTAATCTGACAGCATGCCTTGGTAGACAAGGGATTTCCTTTCTCAATGGATGGACGGGTGGATAATAGGAATAAGAAGCCTTATCTGAGTGTCACTTATGTGAGAGAAGACTTTACGAGAGCAAGACAAGGAAAATACAGGACAAAAACATTTTTCGGTGTGTGCAAACCACCAGTTTATACCACTGAAGACAGTGTGTTTAAAGAGGCACTCCACTGCTTTAACAAATCAGGCTCAGTTTGCTCGTAATGAGGACTACTGCTCAGCCTGTAAAAAAACAGTTGTTTAAAAGGATGTGTAATGAGTGTTTTTCAAGTTAAAAGAATTCAGTTCAGGTCCCCATATGAACAGTTAAACAGGTGTTGCTGTGTGTAATCAAACGTCCTGCTCATTAACAGAGTCCTTCTTGCACCAGTGGAAGTGATGGGGGGGATAATATCCACAGTCCTCATTCCGTGCAAAACAAATTCAAAGGTTTATCTGTAGCTAAGTCTAATTCATTACCTTACCAGTGTCATCACTGCTTGGTAACAGTACATTTGAGGAAAAAAACGAAGAAAAAAAAAGGCCTTTGTTACAAACTGGAGATGTGGATGTTGCTAAATCAACTCAGACCATCTTCGATCCGTCGCTTATTGGCCCCTCAACTTTATGTCAGAGCATAAATAAATTGCCGGAGTGGCCCTTTAAAGGCCCAAAGGAATTGATGTAGTTTGGCTTCTGTTAATGTGACAATATATGAACATGTTGATATAGAAGTACGCAACATGATTGTTTCTTCTTGAGAGATTGTGTCCTCAGTCAGATGTGAGATGAGTAGCCATAGTGCTAGTGAGAGTGTGTGCGTGTGTATCAGTGTACGGTATACACAGCTGTCTGCGTATGTATTTATCAAATGTCTCATGCCGTGGCTGGAAATATGTCTGTGAAAACCAACCCAGTATCAGTGCTGTTTCCTTGCAGTGACTGTGAACTTGTGGCATCTGTATATCATCTTGCTACCGTGTGTGTGCGTGTGTGTGTGTGTGTGTGTGTGTGTGTGTGTGTGTGTGTGTGTGTGTGTGTGTGTGTGTGTGTGTGTGTGTGTGTGTGTGTGTGTCCTCACCTCCGCCGACAAAGAGACTAAACATGGGTGACACAGTCAAGCTGCTGTGTAATGCAAGGGAAATCTGACAACACCCAACCAGCCAAGCACTCCCCCCCACCAACACTAGCTCTCCTTCCCCTTTCTCTATCTCCGTCTCTGTCATCTCTCTCTCTCTCCTTTTCCCCTCCATCTCTCGTTTATTCATTACCCAGAAACCACTGCAAAAAAGGCATCAACACTATAACAGCCACCTCCACCTGCCTGTTGACAGTGTCAAACAGGCGACAAGAAATGGGGGAGTGAGAGATAGCGAGAACGAGAGAGGACAGCACACACACCTGCAGTGATGGGAGAAAATTGCCACAGTTGACAGAGGAGGGGTGTGTGTGTGTGTGTGTGTGTGTGTGTGATAGAGAGATGAAAGAAGAACAAAAAAAGGTGGAGCGAGAGGCAAGAGCGGGCGACACAAAAGAGAGGGAGATGGAGAGCGAGCAAGGAGATGAAAGGAGAAAAGGAGTGATGGGAGAGTTTGTGTGTTGTGTGTAGCCTTCTTGCGGCGTCTTGTTTATGCCTGGGTTTCTATGAATGTTTGATGGGCCAGGGTTATGAGGCTGCCTCTGTGCCGTGTCAATGCAAAGGAGAGAGCATGTGTGGAAACGAGCAGCAAGGCAAAGCTAAACACAAACAAACACACACACACAGACAGGCAGGCGAGAAAGACAGGCAAGAGGAAAAGATGGGACACAAGGCAATTTAAATTGTGTTGTGGTAATGAAGCATGTGTGTGTTAACAGAGGGGGAAGACAGGTGAAGGGAGGTGGTGTGGGGGGGGGGGGTACGGTATATCTACAATGGATCAGGTGGCTCATGATAACTAGCTCTGAAAAGTTGATGCACGCAGTGCCAGTGGCGCTGTTGGGAGATGGTGTGTCAACGTGCATTAGCCTACTACACATTGCACAACACTCCTTTGTTCTCCCCTTATGACATCATAAGGGGGAGAAAAAAAACTCTCAAAAGAAGTTTATAAAAGGGACAGATTATCTGAGCTAATCTAATGACTCTGGACCAGTATCCTATATGTCGGTATCACCCAGCCGTTTGTATTGGATTGATCAGTAATCTGCAGGCAACCCCATTCAGTGACAGGTACTGCCCACCCTCCTCACCCAAACCCTGCTTACATCTGCATCACTCCTGCACTATAGTAGGGACAGACAGAGTTTGATTGACAGCTAGCACGGCTGGGGCCTCTGTCCCTCCCACCTCACATCTCCTACTAAAGGAGAAAAGAGAGAGGGAGGGAGAGAGAGAGACAGAGACATAGAGAGAGAGAGAGAGAGAGACAGAGCGAAAGAGAGAGAGAGAGAGAGAGACAGAGACAGAGAGATACAGAGATGAATATGTTTTTTTCAGGGTGGGAGTTAGGTGGAGTGGATTGGGCTAACCTCAAGATACTGATTGCTTTTTGCCCTTTTTTTTCTTGCTAGAGAAGTGGAGGCAAATCGATTGAGGAGGAGGAAGAAGAGCAGGGGTATTTGGAAGAGTGTGTGTGTGTGTGTGTGTGTGTGTGTGTGTGTGTGTGTGTGTGTGTGTGTGTGTGTGTGTGTGTGTGTGTGTGTGTGTGTGTGTGTGTGTGTGTGTGTGTGTGTGTGTGTGTGTGTGTGTGTGCGGGGAAATATGTATTACTTTGCCCTCACAAGCCACCCGACAAGTAATATAGGGCATGATCCATTTGCATACGCTCATTTGTTCTTGTGCCATTTCCATGTCTGTACATGGGAAGCCTGTGGCCCCTACAGTGAACTATAGAGACAGAGTTCACAGGTACAAGAAAAGACAAGTTGGCAGGTGTACTCAAGCACACACACACGAACGCAAAAAAACACACACACACACACACACACACACACACACACACAACAACAACAACGAGAGAAAAATTATCAGACAGATAAACAGAAAAGAGAGAAGAAATATGAAAACAGTTTTACACAAACTAATAGAAACTCAATCTACAAGACAAGCACAGATATACACACACATCACACCACACACACACACACACACACACACACACACACACAAACACACACACACACAACACAACACACACACACACACACACACACACACACACACACACACACACACACACACACACACACACCACACACACACACAACACACACACACACACACACACACACACACACACACACACACACACACACACACACCACACACACGTTCGTTTCCATATCCACAGCTCTTCCGTTCAGCGAGCGCTGTTCGTCATTAAAGGCAGATTTACTACAAATTGGAGCAAATTCCCACTGTCACTTTCAATGATGGCTGCTACCATGCAGAGAGCCGGGCAGAGGGAGACACAGGGAGCGTGTGTGATATTGAATGAGGCTGTTCTTGTGATATAACACACACACACACACAAACACACGAAGTCACAAAGAGACTGTGTGCGTGTTTGTGTGTGTAAGGGTCATCTTAAAATTGTATTCCTTGCATGCGTGTTTTCTCCCTCTCCTGATTGTTATTTAATTGTATTTCTTAATGTGGTGTGTGTGTGTGTGTGTGTGTGTGTGTGTGAGTGTGTGTGTGTGGGGGGGGGGGTTCTAGCTACCACAGGCTTACACAGCATATTTGACCCAGAGAGGGAAGGGCATACCACTAACCTTTATTAATTATCGAAACAAACACCCCCCCCCCCCCTCACTCTCTCTCACACCCACACACACACACACACACACACACACACACACACACACACACACACACACACACACACGGCTGTATGAGACAATGATGGATGGATGACCCTCAATCAGCACTATTCTATTCTCTCATGCAGGATCCACTTGTTCCCCCAGAGCTTTTGGGAGTAGTTGGATTTAAGAATAACAACTAAACCCTCCACATGACAGCTCAACACATGTTTTACTTCTTTTACTTCATCTTTCCCTCCATTTAGTTATTTTGAACAACTTTTACCTCACTTTTCCATGTAATTGTTAATCTGTATTACTTACACAACCCTTCCCTCATTTTCTGGTATATTATTTTCATTTGCATACTAAGTTTTTGAGGTAAAAGATATTTATAAAGAGATATATATATATATTCCCATGCAACACACATAATCCTCCTCTGTAGCTGTGCTGCTCTATGTACATACTGCATTTCCTCCTCACAAACCAGGAAGAAATAAACATGTTGACCCACTGATGACAATGAGGTTTATCTCAGGTCACTGCTCTGGTCAGATATATCAACTGGCTTGAACATAGTAAAAACCCGGC
>CM047515.1:8656695-8664195 GCA_026122265.1 Ammodytes dubius | reverse complement strand
TGGGGTTTTACTCCTGGGACCCTGCCTTGCGTGTGTGTGTGTGTGTGTGGTGTGTGTTCGCCTGCAAGACAGCAGTGTGATGCTGCTAGTGAGCGAGGTTATCTCCAACCACTGACAGCTGTTTATTCAATCAATCACCTTGTCAGAGTGTGTGTGTGTGTGTGTGTGTGTGTGTGTGTGTGTGTGTGTGTGTGTTGTGGTGTGTGTGTGGTGTGTGTGTGTGTGTGTGTGTGTGTGAGAGAGAAACAGTGGCGAGGGAGAAAGAAGTAAATTAATGGAGCATTAACCAAGCACTGACCCACGGAGCAGAGGCACAACTAGCCTCTATTGGCTAAATCTCAATTCGGGACCCCTATCACACACACCAACACACTTCAATCCACGGTTCCCTGCCATTGTTTTCCCAATGTATTCAATAAGGATAAAAGCAAGTGAGAGTTTGTGAAAGCTACAATACACTGCTAGGAGTTGATGTATCAATAAAAGGACCATTTAATTATCAGCGTATGAAATGAAAAAAAATTAAAAGGTGCATTTACCACAAAATGTGCTTTAAAAGATGACAAATAGTAAAAGTAAATATACAGGATTTCCTGGAAAGATTATTCAATTCTTTCTTGTGCTATTTGAAATAAAAAACTGACTCTTCAATATATTATGATTAATAATAAATTATTAATCAGCATGATTAGTCATGATTTTTTTATGATTTTGGAAACCTGTACTTTGTGCAATTTAAATAAAAAAAGACAGGCCAATTCAAAATTCATCTATCATTATAGGATTTTGAACTTCTAATCTTTGCATTGATTTGAATGTGGTTGTTGCTGCACTGTTAATAGGTTAAATATATATAGTGTTTTCCCTGGTGTTTCCTTGTGTCTGACATTGTTGTTCTAACTGACTGCTGCCCTCTCTCCACTCTGCTGACTCTCTCTGTTCTACTTGTCCTTTCCTCAGCTGTGTGGAGGAGGAGTGATACCTGACTGAGAGGCCGTGGGCGTGAGGCCTGTCGGAACTCATTTCCATCCCAAAGGAGCCTCATCACGACGTGCCGTGTCAAGTGGGGCAAAGAGGAACATCAGCATGTTTAAAATAGACGCCCTTACTCAGCCCTGATCACCCACACACACACACACACACACACACACACACACAGCAGCTTGTGTTAACATCATTAGCATTCAGCTTTTTTGGAAGGCGGGGCTTAAGGTGACAGGCTATACAACGGAGCGTTTCAGACAGAGGCTGAAAAGCGGACATTCAGCAATGGCACTGTGACAAAATATAGAGTTTTTTTTTGGACAATACACCATTAAAACAGTTTCTTGTAGATATCCAAATGAGTATTTTGAACCTTAAAATTCACATTATATGTGACCTTTAACATTCTCTGTACCTTTCTATCACTGCAACATGAAAACAGCTCTACTGGCATTGAGAGACAGACAGACACCTACGTAAAGAAGTTTGCCCAACACATTATCTCCCTCATTTAATCTCTGCTTTTCTTTCATTTCACTCCTCCTTCCCCTCTGTTCCCCCCCCCTCTCTCTCTCTCTCTCTCCTCCACCTCCCTCTTTCATACGGTCTAGCGGCTGAATTAATTAGCAAAGCCAATTAACGCTAGATTGGCTGATGTTTTAACTAATTCGCTTTAATGAGGCTGCCACGGCTGCCTGCGCCCTGTTAATTGAATCCTAACAGCGGAGGAGGTGAAAAGAGAGGGATGGATGGAGAGATGGAGGCATGTGCACCACCACTTATACATACGCACCCCGCCAAGCTGTTATTGATAATATTTAGAGCGCGTCTCGTCGCGGGAAACACCCACCCTCTTGTTCGCCACCGGTTTGTCATTAACACTATTGGCCCTGTCTCACACACACACACACACACACCGCACAACACACCACACACGCGGCACACACACACACACAACACAACCACACACACACACACACCACCACACACACACACACACACACCACACACAACACACACAACACCACACACACACACACACACACACACACACACACAACACACCACACACACACACACACAACACACACATATTCAAAACATACATACGCCCATAGGAAAATGGGAAAACTATAAAGAAGTGATGTGATTATATTATGTCTTTGTGTGCGTCCCTTTCATTTTTTGGGTAAAAAAAGCTAACTGGGTTTTCTTAATAGAACTCATATCCCCACAATGCATCTCCCATTTTACACCCATCTATATTTGTTATTGCAAAACGTGCCCGGCAACGGGGAGCAACAGATTAAAATGTTAGATCAATGTCGCGCTGTCCTCTCAGTGGCGGATTACCTGCCACATCGCTTATACCTGAACTTCATTCTCACTTGCCTTAGCGATAGCAGGATCATGACGGATGTAATGTGAAATGTATTGCATGTTATCCAAAAAAAGACCTTTACATAAACCTTAAGTCCACATTATGTATTTGAGAAGATTTTAATATTTTTTTTATCTCAGCTTGCAGTGTTCTACAAGCTGTCTCAGATACAACATATATATTGGAGGTGACACAGAGAAAGGGAAAGAAATACAAAGAGTTTAAGTTAAATAAATATTCTAGAGGCAGACAGAGACAAAGTGTGAGAGAGACAGGGGCTGTTTGGCAGTGCATTGCTAAGCGGATATAGGTTAGGCTGCAGCAGAGCCATTTGGCAAGGGGCGCTATAGGTATAGGTGCTATAGACTTGATGGATGAGACAAACCCGCCGGCTCTTTTTCCCGTGTAACTTTCAAATCATTAAGCCTTTTACACGGCCATGCAGATTTTTACTGCCACCTCAGACAATCTGTGTGTGTGCTCAAGACTGTATGGATGTGGATAATGTCATTACTTCATCAAAGTGTGGCACATATCTCTTAGTTATGTTGGTGATTGACTATACTCATTTCAATTTCTAAAGGGTGTAACACAATTTTATGTTCATTTTTTGTTTGAATCAAGCTTAAAAAGTTTCCATTTCATTCTCTTTTTTTTATATAAAGAAACACAGCTTCACTGTCTACGGTGGGCCCGCTTTTGTTTACATACCCCTTTGTTTGCATACCAGTTTACAGAGCCTAGGCTGTGTATATTAACACTGGATTCATTTTGCGGCGCACACATAGTACGGACAGGTAGGGAATCGTGAGGAGATATTCACTGATTTTGACAATAACTGATTTTGACAATCTCCAGAAGGGGCTGAGTCCACAACCAAACACCACAAGCCACCATTTTGGCCAATGTCTCAAAGAAAGTCAAGGTGAGCTCTTCATAGCCATTGCACCATTGTGAGTGTATATAATATCATGTAAAAGCCCCCTGTAGACTCCTTAAACCACTTCTACACTGCAGCCACCCCCCCCCCCCCCACACACACACACACCTCGCAATAAGGTTCCTCTTTACATGTGTGAACCCTTTGGCCTGTCGTTGCAAACTGTAATCAATAGCACAACTCCCTGTGCCTCTCTCACACACTCACATATACCGCTGCACATGTTCTATATAGGCTCAAGGTCACAGTGGGGAGAAAAGGATCGAATAAGGTGACAGAAATGAATGAAACTCATCTTTACATGCTTTGATTTGACATCACTTCACTGCATGGAGGAATAACACACAGACACAGACAGACACACACACACAGACACAGACAGACACACACACACACACACACACACACACACACACACACACACAGGCCTCACTATGACAGAACCATTATTGCACGCCGAAAAAAATGTGGACCTGAACAACAAATAGCCCCCTTAAAAAACCATGCCCGTGTACATGCGCAATACATTGTGAAATTGAGATTTTTTTCCCACTTCGTTTCCGAAACCATTCTTTGTGGGAATCTAATCGGATAGCGTTTCCATTCTGACATTGCACTATGAAAAAAGCGCAGCCATAGATAACATAAGAACATTTAGATTTATGGATTCTATTAGTGACACTGATGTCATTCACACACGGGTACCAGCCATAAACGCTACAGATATACAGCCGCGCTGACAACAATAGCCAAATGTAAATCAGATAAATAGACAAAATTGAACAGTCATTCACACAGGCCCCCATTCAACTCTGAAGCCTCATGAGCCCCCTTTTGTACAGCAGATATATTCTAGGTGTGTGTGTGTGTGTGTGTGTGTGTGTGCGCGCTATGTGTGTGTGTGTGTGTGTGTGTGTGTTTGTGTGTGTATGTGCCAGCGTGCGTGCGTGTGTGTCTCCGGTTGTCAGCGATTGAGGAGAACCTATTTCCTCTTGCCGAATCCCCAGCTCTAAATGATGGATTGATATCTCTTTCGCTGTGGATTATACGTGCAGGGTGTGTGTGTGTGTGTGTGTGTGTGTGTGTGTGTGTGTGTGTGTGTGTGTGTGTGTGTGTGTGTGTGTGTGTGTGTCAGTGGCCCTCTCAGCCTCTCCTCTCAGGCCCTTATCAGCCCTTGTCACAAACAGAGGATAGGGGATAATCCTTCATACAAGGGGAGCAGCCTGGCCTTCCATCTATCTAGCTGTCTGTCTGTCTAGCTGTCTTGCTATATTACCCATCTCAGCACAGTGTCACCAGACACCAGAAATCACATGGACACAAAGCACAAACTTCCTGCATCGGCGCTAATCTCTGTCCACACGACAACAGATGACACGTTTAAAGGGAGGAGACATATTTTTTTTTTTTTTTTTGTAAAAAGTTGGTCGCTATGGTGCAAAGTTTGAAGCAGATATGGTGTAATTATATGTACTGACAATGCACATTTATGGGCAAAAACATTGTTTTATCAATTACTGATAAAATTCATATGTTGTTGATTGTCTGGTTTATGATTCATTTTCTTCTTAAAAACATGTAAAAGTAGTATTTTTTTATTTCTAAAATTAATAAAAGAGCATATGTCAGTTGTGTAAAAATCTTGGACTCTAACATGTTGAAAATTCAATAACTATTTTGGACTCAGGCTTTATCACACCACTGGATTTTAGATGTTTTAAAGAGATGCAAATGTATGCATGATTTGTTATTGCTAACTGTGCATGTTTATTAAAATGCTTCTGAATTTTTTTTAATAAAAAAATATTATTTGAATTGTGATCAACTGGCAGTTTCATGATGATATTTTTAAGTTGAACATTTGACCCCATTCACTTGCAGTGTCTGGCCTTCCAGTTTGACAGTTTATTGCTGGGAATTCTGTGTTTTTTTCCCCCTTCGATTGTCAGTTGTCCTTACGGGAATAAAAACTGACCACAGGACCCTTTGAAAAAGAAATGAGTGTAACCCCAGATAATGAAAACATTCCTCAGTCCCTGGTCTGGCCCGTTCGGCCTCAGGGTGCCTGTGTTGTGGTTTGGGTGCCTGCCACGTCCTCATGACAGTGGGTGCTGTGGCCTGTGGGTCACCCTGTGTTCCAAAAAGACTTAGTTTGTTCCTTTATATAGGACCAAACTGGGCCAGAGGACTGACTGGGGATTGGCCTGGGGAAAGACACAACTTTTACAACATTTCCTAATGTCAAAGAGAATCATTTATACGTCCCTCACAAATAATAGAATTAACTTGGAAATTCTTCTACTAAAATTAGATTTTAGAGGCTAGTAAAAAAATTAAAAAAATAAAAAACATGCAAATGGTTACCAACATTGGCCGCGTTTCCCAGAATCCCAAAGAGCCTCTTTGGGCAAAGTTCTTCTTTGGAGCGCACTTAAGAACGCTGTGAAAGAAGAATGCGTTTCCCAGATTCCTTCTTAGCGAAAGTAGTACTTTCACTAAGATGGAACTGTACGACGGCGCTGACCCACTCTTTCAACCCTTCTTAGCGACCAAATCGTCAGTGATCATGCTGCGTCAGGGAAATTTATTTCCTCCACTTTTCGAAATAGGCTAATAAAACAATGTTCTATGCGGACCTGGCGCAATAAACATAAACTAATAGTAGAGAACACACACATATGAGTTTATAGTACTACACATAAAAAAACATCCACAACCCTGTGGCATTTGACAGATATCAAGGAAACAGATTTAATTGAACTCAGCTGAACCTCATCCAGAGCGGCTCCACCTGCTATAAAGGCGTTGCCAAAGTCCGCGCGTGTGAGAAACCATGGCTGCATTACAACAGCCTCGCCGTGCGCGAAGCCAGACGGTTTACATAAATGCATACGTGCGTCGGCACTTCTCCCCACTGGACGTGCTATCAGACCGGGCCGTCCAGGCAAAGTACCGACTGCCCCGGCCGTGCGGAGATCCAACGGCTGATCACTCTGGTGTCTCCACACACATGCAATTTTTCCTTCAGCCCCCCGGAGATGCAGCTTCTGGCTGCGCTGCGTTTTTAAGAACATATCAACCTCTTCTGAGGTCCAACAACCCCCAGCCCCTACCCCTTTACCACCAAGCACTGATCACTAAACCATAAACCCACAACCACCACATCACCCTCAGGCCTGAAGGCTGAAATAAATAAACAGAACCAGCAGATGTTGGCTACATGTTACGTCCTGCACACTATGAGTATTGCTGCTGTGTCCTAGTGCTTTACCTGAAAGTCTGGCACTGGAATGCTGTTGAAAGGGCACACTATACGCACACGTCATTAACCTACGCTTAGATAAATTACAAATTGCCTGGGACTTTTTGTTGCTATAGGTTTGACACTCTTATTTCAATGCAAAATGATACACACAATACATGGTTGAAAAGGAAACCAAAGTAGTTTATTGAAACCATATGGGGGAGGGGTTACTCTGCGCTGTCTTTACTGGGCGTCTGCATCACCTGCAACGAAGGGAGATTGATTAGTGAAACCTTCGCACTCTTCCTTTTTGTTTGGTTCTGGAACTCCTGCCACTTCTTCCTCACAGCACGCCAGTCACGCAGGCCACATGGGATGGAGGGGGACATATTTTCGGCTATGGCCTGCCTAACACGGTTCTTCACCGTGATGTTCTTTTTGCCCCTTGTTCCCCCGAATAAAACTGCCCGGTGCTGCCAGACCTCGTCCACTAACGCCCATCTCCTCCGCGGTAAACGACGGTGCCCGCTTGTTTCTTTTTCTGCCGCTTTCTTCCACTCTCACATGTGTGTGCCTATCCACGGGGTATATATGCGCTAATGGGCTTGATTACTACTTGGATACACTTGTTGCCCCCCCCCCCCCCCCCCCGCACCCACACACCCCCACACACACACGATACATGCGTAGCCTAATTCCACCTGTGTGGGGGAGACCACGGGGCGCTGTGTGTGACTTATGCGCTGATAAAGAGGTGGGTGATCGATTCGCCTGGCATCGATTTATTCAGTTTCAGCACGACCGCGGTGGACAGCTCCCACCAAAGAGGCTCTTTCGCTTCAACTTACGCGTTCTCCAAAGAAGGCACCAAAGAAGCCATCTGGGAAACACCCGTATCTTAACGCTCCTTCTTTGGCGAACCCTTCTTTCTTTGGCGAACCCTTCTTTCGA
>CM047515.1:8601695-8654195 GCA_026122265.1 Ammodytes dubius | reverse complement strand
GTGAAACGGTGAATCATCCTTTTCCCCATTTCGTATTTTGCAGTTGACTGGGGCCAATTCCCCCATAATTCAATACCAGTTGAAAAATGAAACCCCGGTTAAAGCGCTACAGCGATTTTACAGATCCCCGCTTATCCTCATAATTCATTATTTCCAAACTGTAACAACATTACATTTCATTTGTCATGCTCCGCCTGCCTCAGCCATTTTCCCAATTGTTATATCTTATTGTTTTCCCTCCTCTCTCTCTCTCTCTCTCTCTGAAGGGGGAGAAAAGTGAGTTATTGGGGGGAGAGAAATGGAGGCTGCCTGGGTGGCTCGGCTTTGCTACTTTGGCTGCCATATCTATCGGTCTGTCCCTATCCCATGGCTGTTTATTTATCCTTCTGACTGACTCTGGATCTGCCCTGTTCTACCTCTCATTTCTGTCTGTCTGTCTACTATCTATCTTTCTATCTATCTATCTATCTATCTTCTATCTATCTATCTACTATCTATCTATCTACTATCTATCATCTATCTATCTATCTATCTATCTCATCTGTCTGTCTGTCTGTCTGTCTGTCTCTGTCTGTCTGTCTGTCTGTCTATCTATCTGTTCTCTGTCTACCTCTCTATCTGTCTGTCTGTCTCACTCACTAACTTGCTGTAGTGGGAACGAAGGGGCGACGCCACACTGAACCGGAGTGCACAGGAGAACAGTGCAAGTTGTTGTTTTCATTGTGGGGGAAAGGATAATGTAGCAATTGTTTGAGGGCCTCCAGACACACACAAACACACCCTTACATAGAGTCAGTGGACTATTGTGTTTTTCACGGGGGACGGTGGTACAGTCAGACACACAGCTGGCCTCGGTGCGGGCCAGGGACGGGAACTGAGGAAAAGGTTTAACAAAGGAGTTTGGAGAGAAAGAATGGAAGGACAGGACTGAGACAAAGAGAGGGGGATGATTGAAGGATAAAGGAAAATAAATGTGGGGGACTATGATGAAAAGAAGTGCTAGAGAAAGTATGTTGAGATACTGCATTAACACTTTGATGCATAATTTTCTTTTTTTAAATGTGGCTTGGAGGAACTTTCATTTCTTGTTATATCTTGATTATATCGCCCCCTGTGGACAAAAGCGGTAGTGTTCATTGGACACCAGCGCCTGCTCTCCTAAACATCTTTGCTAATGTATTTATGTGACTATGTAATAATCAATATAAGTAACATGATATTGGTGAAGCAAAATACATGGGCTACATTCATTAATCTTAAAAATAATATTGCAATCTAAAAAAGTTACCGTGTGCTCTAAATATGAAACGTTGAAATTATTAAACTATTAACAGTGGGACATAGATCCATATTTGATATTTGCAACCATTTTGGACTAAAAGTGAATGGAAATGATGCCGCCGCACTGGAAAGCACAAAAGGTTTATCATATGGGTTTGCAACACCATCATTCATTAGCAACAACAAAAAAAAGACCAACAATCGAAGGGGAGAAAAAAAAAGCGTTCTGCAATTTAAAACATTATACTACAACCCTTAAGCTTTTCGTCGATACTTGGCGAGAAAGAATATCCTTTCACCCCAGGTAGCGGGAGATGCCTTGGAGAAGGGGCGTTGCAATATTTACAGCTTCAAAAAGAGATTCTTCAAATGGGGGAAAGAAAATCACTCAGATCAAATACTTGAATTGCCATTAATCTGAGAGCTAAAAACATCCTTTGATGTCCCTATCTCTCTCTGTCTCTCTCTCAACACGCACACGCACACACAGACACGCACACACACACACACACACACACACACACACACACACACAACACACACACACACACACACACACACACACACACAACACACACACACAGACACCGTTCCTCCTGTAATCTCCCATTTATCACCCTGCTGTAGCCACTCTCTCGGCCCTGCCCATGTTACTGTACCTTGTCACACTGCTGGCTAAACAAACTGCTCCTTGATGTATGAGGGCCTACACCGGCCATAAACTTATTCACTTTTAACTAGCGTGCTACCGGCTTTGCACGGCCAGACATCACCTTGTGTGTGTGTGTGTGTGTGTGTGTGTGTGTGTGTGTGTGTGTGTTGCCGTATGAAAACTGCCTGTGAGAAATTAACCCCCTGGGTCCCTCTTCATAACTTACTGCTTGCTTTCTTTCTTTTCTTTCTTTCTATCCCCTTCTCTTCCCTCCTTCCCTTCCTTTCCTCCCTCCCTCCCTATTCATCATCTTTGTTCCTTTAGGCCAGGCATTAGTCCTGATCTATTGCCCATTGGAGAGGAGAGAGTGTGTGTGTGTGTGTGTGTGTGTGTGTGTGTGAGTGTGTGTATGTGTTGTTGTGTGTGTGTGTGACAATAAATGAAATGGCCCAGTTGTAGAAATATAAGCAGCAGTATTACAGCAGGTCTTGTATGTCTTTCTGGACGACAAGCGGTTTCCCGTAAGTGAAAGAATGGCAAGAAATAGTGTGGACATGGGTCTTTAATGACGTCTTCTATCTTCTCTTTCTCTTTCTTTTTGATCCCTTTTTAATTGAGTACACCAAGATAAGACGAGAGAGTGTAAAAGCATAATAACAAACTTAAAGGGTTTATAGGGTCAATCTTGCGTTGTTGGCACCCTGGCACATGACCACAGTATATTACATATATTACATCATGCATCTTTTCCTGTTGCTCCCATGATGCTTTGCATGATTTATTGACTATATGTATTTATTGTCTCCAGTCAGTCTGGAGTCTATCGGGTGACGCGTTAATCTGGCCGAGAGAGAGAGAGAGGATTAACCATCCATTGATAGCTGCATGCTTTATCAATAGTGTTACCTCCTCCACCATTAATGTACAGCACACATGACACTTTACATGGCAAGTATAGCAGCAAACAAGGACAAATGAATGCGCACAACACACACACACACACACACACACACACACACACACACACACACACACACACACAACACACACACACACACACACACACACACACACACCACACACACACACACACACACACACACACACACACAGGTGTCCCAGCTAGTAAGCTATTAAAGGGTAATCACATCTTTTTTTTTTCTCCCACTGCTTTTATGACTGCAGTAAGTTATAACTGCATGATAGCACCCCCCCCCCCATTCTTATCAAGCCATAAATTCATTAGTGGCTAACACTCCTCGGTGGGGCAGCTCATTCCGTCCTGACAAACAAGATTACAGGACAGCAGGGGCCAGGAGGGTGGCTCTGGACACAGAGCTGTGACATCATATAAGACACGGATGTGGACATGACAAGTGTCCTTCTTATATCATTTACTCAGTGTTCCAGAAAGGCCTTGTAGAACGTGCTAGCAGTCATTACTACATAGCTCTTGATTTAAAGGTGCAGTCAGCAATTCGGAGAACGCGTTAATACACAGCCTAGGCTCTGTAAATAAACATGTTGCTAGCTACGGTGCCCCCCCCCCCTTTGTTTACATACGGGTTACAGAGCCTAGGCTGTGTATTAACACCAGATTTCTTTCAGCGAACACATAGTACAGACAGGTAGCAGATATGAGGAGATATATTCACCGATTTTGACAATAAGTGACTTTGACAAAGAATCATTCTACAGAATCGCCTGACTGCACCTTTAAATGTGTTGCGCCAGTTTAACACACTGTATGAGCTGAGTCAGGTGAGGTTAAGATATATTTACTGAGGAAGAAAGAAAAGAACTAAAGGAGTGTGTGCTGGACAAGCCTGATCATTTGACTTGAGAGCAATAGCCCTTACCCACACATGATTTTCTTTAAACACACACCGCGGACCCATATACAGCCGCACTCTCTCTTAAATTGGCAAATATCACCTGCTGTGTACAGAGGCAGACAGGCTCCTTCACACAGGCCACACACACACACACACACACACACACACACACACACACACACACACACACACACACACAAATACACACACTCGAGACACCTATTTTTTTATATCTCAGATGAAAAGGATGCCAGCTAGACTGCCAGAGACAAATCAAAAATTCAATCAATCACAAGGTGTCGTCATTAGGGCCTATACCGTGTGAACTGGATATGACAGGCCTGTGTCTGCTGCTGTGCCTGGCTGCTGTCGCTATGTGCGCACGCACAAAACACACACACACACACATAAGAAATGAACACACACACACCAAACAAGAATATATTCAGGTTAGGCAAAAAAATATGTTCACAGAAGTGTAGACGTGTGTGTATTAGATATATCCACCCACTCACTCCCAACACAACCACACACCACACCACCCACAACCACACACACACACACACACACACACACCACACACACACACACACACAGAGCTCGGCCTAGGCACTTTGCACTGGGACTTTCAACTGTGCCTTATTTGCATTTCAGACAGAGAGATGACAAGTGATCGGTTGTGTACATTTTCAATACGCAAATAAGAGCATATTGTAAAGATCACTAGATGTGAAAATGTAGCCTCAAGCACACTGGGAGGCCTTTTATTTAGTAAACGCAAGCTAGGCACACAGCATGCATGCTCTTTATATGAACATGTGTTAACTCAAATGCATTGACTGACTGTAGTTTTTATTTATTTATTTTTTAAGATATTTTTTGGGCATTTTTTATGCTTTATTGATAGTGTAGCGACAGAGTTGAAATGGGGCAGAGAGGGGAGTGACATGCAGAGAACGACCGCGGGCTGGAATCGAACCCGGGTCCGCTGCTGGCCGAGGCCCATGGGGGGGACGCCCTACCAGACTGTCTGTATTTATTCAGAACCCCACTGATAAAGTAGCCATTTCTCAATATTTTGATTTTTGTTTCCTGCAGGTAAATATGGTTTTTATGCTCAAATATGGACAATTAAAAGTACAGAAGTTGGTGTTTGTAATATGTTTGTATTATGGTCTCAGTTATATAATATAATAAAAATAAACTGTACAATGTTCAGACGCAAACTACTTTTTAATCTGCATGCTCAAATTACAATTTAATGGACCCTATTATCTTTACTAATAATGAAGTATGGTAGACGCATGGTGACCCAGAACAAACAAGCAATAACATCATTTAGGACTCATAAAAAGTAATTAAGGGTCATATATAATAATGATAACCACCGTCTGCTCACAGACCATTGCAGCAAAAATATACCTGTTACACCATACATTTGATCATTCGGTGGAGGAGTATTGCTGTTTACTACTCAGGTATATGCTATCTATTAGTGGGACTATTTAACGGAACTTGTAATGTATTTAGGGAGGGGGGAGCCATGTTTAGGCTAGGTGTAGTGATCCAACAGCAGGCTTATTTACAGAGTGAAATGAGAGCCGGATCTTTTAAAAGGATCAAGTGCTCTCGCAGTTTGAAGGAGGTTCCGTCCCTTCGGCTTTAACTGCCTTTAAGCTCTCAGCCAGACACACACAAACGCATACGTGCCAAACATTTATAAAAACCTATTCTAGTATTGTTTGTTCTGTTTTCAATGATGCACTCAAATGGAGCCTGTTATTAACACACACACACTGTTGTCAATAATTGTGAGGGGCCCTACTTTAAAGACAATTGGAGGAAAAAGTGTGTTGCGATCGTAGTGCGATAGATGTGTCATAAGTGAGTGAATTATTTTTCTGGCGGTGAAAAAAAGGCCTGGTGCAGCCTATGTTTTGTAATAAAAGGAAGAGGTTAACCTACGCTGCCTGACAATAGATATACTGTGGTGTGTGTGTGGTGTGTGTGTGTGTGTGTGTGTGTGTGTGTGTGTGTGTGTGTGTGTGTGTGTGTTACAGCCTGTCCGTTAGCTCTCCCTAAACCACACACACTTTTAGTGCAACGGCTCAGCAGGTGCCGGTCCTGTAACAGTGTGTAGTTACAGAGGAAGTGAGTTTTTTGACTCCCGGGTACAACAGAGACAGACGAAAGGGGGATTAGCTAACATTGTGGTGGATGGAGGGAGGAAGGAAAGAAAGAAAGGTGACTGGGCGATAGAAGAGACAACAGAAAAATGCTTGGCGAGGCCTTCTGGGTGTGTGTGTGTGTGTGTGTGTGTGTGTGTGTGACTGTAAATCAGACCCAACATAACATGAACCGCAGGCCCACAGAGTCGTGTTACCCCTGCTCCTGTACTGGAAGAACACACCGCAAGCGCACACACACACACACACACACACACACACACACACACACAAAGGCAAACTAGGTTGGAGTACACTTCCTCCAATCTATTATCAGTGTGAATTTCATTATTTTTAAATGTATTTTATTTTACCATTACAATAGTCACCATATGACATTCACTATCACACAGACACACACACACACACACACACACACACACACACACACACACACACACACACACACACACACACACACACACACACACACACACACACACACACACACACACACACACACACACACACACACACACACACACACACACAACACAACACACACACACACACAGACACAACACACACACACACCAACACACACACACCACACATGCACAAACACAAATAGCGTAGAGTATCCTCCGCCTAGTTATTCCTATGTCAGTAAACGTTGCCCCGGTATAAATCTGAGCCTTTTTAGCCGTCGCCCACTCACTATAATGTGGCCATCACCATTACAATGCACACATACGCCACACACACACAACACACACACACACACACACACCAACACACACACACACACACGAGCGGCTTCTCTATAATAAGGCCATCACCATTAAAGCTGTCAGGGCCTGAGTGTTGAGTATTACTGCTGAGAAATTACACCGCACTCACCCTGTGTGACACAGCGTGACCTGCAAACACACACACACACACACACACACACACACACACACACAACACACACACACACACACACACGTCACAAACGCCAAAGCCCTCCGCATGTCCCCACACACACATGACTCTATGTACATATAACATTTGACTGTATCTGCATGTGTGTATTATCCCCTGTCTGTGGGCATATTTGCAAACAGGGTGAATTATGTCAACTGTGCGTCAAGGGACCATGTCATTTTCAGCTAGGGGACTGCAGACCACCACTGTTTGACCAACACACACACAGACCACACACACAAACGACAACAACACACCACGCACACACACACACACACACAACACACACACACACACAACACACACACACACACAACACACACCACACACACACACACACACACACACACACCACACACACACACACAACACCACACACCAACACACACACACACACACACACAGGCGGCCCTCCCATTTGGAAACCTGGAGACACTAGTTGTCAGACAAACGGTAATGTGAAATGTGCAAAGGATGGTCACAAGATTGAGGGAGAACAGAGAGGAGGGGGACAGGGGGAGGGATGACGGATAGATTGCAGGATTCTCGATGTTCTATCTCAGTGGAAGCAGCTTGCTATGTTGTTGTGCCATTTTCAACATCAATATGTCATAAAAGAAGCAGAAAGCAAAACAAACGCAATATTTTGATATAATTCAATTGAATTAAATGGTGACTTTTAATCATAGGGGTATCAGTGTCAAGATGGATGCATTTCCCATGAGTGCTTGCTGCTGTTCATCTATGTCATATTTTGTAATTCCAAGGTAAAAAAGCACTTATTATATCTAAAAATATTGTTGGAGTCAACTTATTTTTTATGAGTTCATACTTGCTTGTTAAGGGAAACCTCCCAGCATGCCTTGGTGCAACATAATCATGAACATACAATACATCTCATCTGTGTGTGTCCCTATATTGTTATTGCATGGTGTTATTTTGTTGACTCAACTGTCCACTGTTTTTCAGTTTAGAGTAATGCAGTTAGACCATAAGTGATTTGTGGTTTGACCCAAAGTGACTCTATACAGAAGACTGTCTTGGGTTCAACGTGTATTGGCCCTCAAACCATGATAAATATTTTCAAACAACCTGGCTCCAATCTTATACTTTGCTCGTTTATAGACAGGCCATAACTTGTATGTGCACACGTCACTTTACAGTTACAACAACTTCGGTTCCCTCCATTTCAAAGTGGACTTTAAAGTTGAGCCAAGATAGATTTTTTATTTGAGCCATGTTATAAGTCACTACATGTAGTTATGTTTTAACTCAATAAACGTGAGAGCAGAACAGCCCCCTCTTTGTGTTCAGTGTTTCCCCATCTTATATAGGCTGGAAAGCACTCCGTATATAGTTTTTCCTTTCTCATTCTACTATATAAACCAAGGGACAGTGGAGGCCACCAGTATTCTCATTCAATGTCTTCTGTTTGCAGCAATTCAAAAAAGGCTTTTGGTTTTGGGGGGGGGGGGGGGGACAAAATAAATACCCATTTGGCAAAAGTGTCTGGCCTCTAAGCAGATTTCTTAAACCATCAAACACACACACACACACACACACACACTCTAACACCGTGCCCGGGGTTGAGTACTGACGTATTTATCACATTAGTATTAGCCCTTCTCTCTGTCAACGCGATCCTCACAGCTGGTGTTGACATGCGGTCCCCGGACCCCCGCAGCACCCCTGAGGCCTTGTGGTGTGTGTTTTTGTATGTATGTGTGTGTGTGTGTGTGTGTGTGTGTGTGTGTGTCTGTGTGTGCATGTTTCTGTATTGTGATGTATGAATGTATGTACAGTATGTGTGTGTGTGTGTGTGTGTGTGTGTGTGTGTGTGTGTGAAATCTTGTTTTCCTTTTCCCTACAGTGATGGGTTTCTCTCTGTGTTAACAATAAAAGCCTTCCCCCTCAACAATACATGAGACGTATAGCGCTAAAAAGATCCACAAAAACAGCAAGGATATGAGAGAGTTTAGTAGGGTTGGGTTGGGTAGGGGAGGGGGGTGGGGGTGGTTGGGGGGGTCTAGCGAGTGACAAGGGAGAGACAAAGATTGGTGATGCCAGTTTCCATATGACAAGTGGCGACGTTATGAAGATGGACGGGCGGGCCAAGACGGAGCGCAGCCTGACCTTTTCTCCAAAATGCCACATGTCACCGCGCTTTTATGTCACTCCGCCGCAAAACAATATGTCAGGGGCATAAAAAATCATTACGCACACACACACACACACACACACACACACACACACACACACACACACACACACCGGCTCTGAATTATGCTGTGATGGCACACAGCGAAAAAAAAATAATCATTAAGATGACATTATTCCACACTTAACTAGGAGGAGAAAGGGAGGGGGGAAGATGTGGAGAAGGCCCTTGGAATTTACGATTTGTCGTGATTTCATGTTGTAACCCAGACACAGCGAAAGCCATTGTCTTTTTAGATGTATCGTTAGGAACTTTTTTATGCCTCCGACGTGGGACTTTAGGGGGGAAAAAAATCTAAAAGAGCAGAGATGATTTCATAGATACATGCCTTGTCACAATGGGGGGGCCATCTTGTGGATCTGAATATTATAGTCTATTTAAAGTTGTCTTGAAGCTATAGGAGAGCTTTCCCAAAGGAACATTGACTCAACAAAAAAAATCCTTAAGGGAGAGATTGGAGACTTCTAATAATAAAGATTCCTATGTGAAGATTCAGCCATGTGATTGTCATCTTACAGCTCCATAACATGTAAAAGGATGTTATAGAATGTGAGGGCTCTGGGCTGGACATTAAAGCTGCAGCACCCTGTAACACCAGGTTATTAGGATGGACGGGGTATGTTCGCTGAGGTTGGTGTTTTTTTTTGATGATGTCAGGACTGTGGATAGGTCAGTGCTTCATTAAACATGTACCTCCAGCGCTCCAACTATTGATTGATTGATTGATTGTTTTAATTTATATTAATAAATATACATAATCATATTGGATCCTGTCCTTTGCATTCACAGTTAATATAAAGTAACTTTGAGTTTAAGAGTTTTCTGGAAAAAGCGCTATATAAATGCAATTAATTTATTTTAAATGGGCTACTAGGAACTTAACATTTTTGATTCTGGCAGCACTTTTGGATAAAAATTGTATTGTCGGTATGGTGTTCAAAAGTGAGCTTTGATTTAGTAGCTCCAAATGCAGATAACATTTAATGCCCGATGTAAAACAAGGTCATAAACAGAACTAAGACATCATCTATGTTATTACACCTTTGCTTCATCTGCCTTGAAAAAGCTGTTAAGATTGCTCACACTTATCATTTAGAATGCTACGGTGGTTTTAGCGTTGTTATCCAATACATGTTTTAAATTTTCTGTTCCTTTAACACATCACAATCCCCAATGTCGGCCATGGTCCGGTTAAAATGCACTAAAAATTACTGATTTATGAAGAAAATAAGCTGAAAAAAGCAACATCTTTCCACAAACACAAGCCAGAGCATTCTGTTGTCTAGCCGTCTAGGGTTAAAGTGGTTGAGACAGAGGCTGCTGGCACATGATATAGCGCGTCAGTCCGGGCAGATAGAATGATACCTTTATGTCCAATTGAACTATTGATCTGAAGGGATTGCACGGTGGCAGACTTTGACATTTGGCGTTTGGTATTTTCAAGCTGGGAGATGTTCCAGCTTCAGACATTTGACCTATATAACCCTCTCGAACATGTCCACACACACACACACACACACACACACACACACACACACACACACACACACACACACACACACACACCGTACACACACAGACGCACACTCACTCACACACACGCGTCCGTGTGCATGGCGTCATTGGTAATAGCTCCTGACATCAGCAGAATTGAGTTTGGAGTCAATGTGGATGTCCTCTATAAGCCAATCATCCAATCAGCGCTCTCCTGACTACGTAGGTCAAAGGGCGGGGTGATGTCATACTTTTTGACAACATGACAAAAGGCTCTATGAGAGAGAGAGAGAGCCACACACAGAGAGGGAGAGAGAGAGAGGGAATTTCTCATGGATTTTGGGGTGCTATCATGTCGCAGTGGTGGACTCAACACACACACACACACACACACACACACACACACACACACACACACACACACACACACACGTACTTAGGACCGTCTCCACTTCTCCAAATCTGGCAGCCAACAATAAAGCACTCAGTGAAACATTTATGACTTTCATAAACAAGAGCCAGTGATTAATGTTAGCCCTCTTCTTTGGGATTTCTAATAAAGTATGACACATTTACACCCCCGGTCAACGCAGCCAAAGCCCTATTAAACATGTCTGAGAGAGGATAGATGGCCGCAGCCCACTCGCTCGCACACACACACACACCCACACACACACACACACACACACACACACACACACACGAATACACAGAAGAAGAAGAGAAAAAAAAAGGAAATGAACCCAACAATGCCCCCGCTCATGTTTTTCCATTCAAGTGATCACAAGCAAAGCACCCTCAAGAAGTCCAATGTGATGTGACATTTAAGGTTTGGCCGTCTCTGATTGGAGAGGTTGGCAGCCAATCACATGGCTTTACTGTATAACGGTGATTGTTGTGTGAAATGGCCTCCCACTTCTACTTGTCTCTAAGTCTGGTCTGAACAGCTGGACTGTGCAGGGAAGGACTGTAAAAAAAGCTCTGATTTATCACCACCAATATACAGAAGAGGGGAAAAACATCATCAACAAAACAATGTGGCTCATAACGATCCTAACGGCTTTATTTGCTTTGTGAAAAAAAAAACGTTTTTCAATGAGATACAGTTGTCGCCGATTTTAATGACGTGGTGTGGCACTTCACTTTAACAAAGAACAATTTGAAGTCATACTATTCTACGATTTAAGTTTAAATTTTTCCTTTGAATGGTCCCTGGTTTGACGTAACATACAACTTAACTTCAAACATGTCAGGTAAAGTTAGGCAATAATATAATATAAAAATTTTTTAATTTTTTTAAATAGAAGTGTGACATTGTGAAGTGTGGGTTTTTGTTTTAAGGCTGCTTTTTGATTGTAAAAAAAAAAATCTGGCATAGTCCTTTGGCTTACTATTAGAGCTGACCCCAAGAACACTGAGACAAATATGTGTACATACGGGATATATAAATGAAAGGGAAGAAATGGGGGCAGGGGTGAAGAGGAGGAAATGTAAAACAGTTCATCTACAACTGGTGTGAGTGCTGTTTTGTAACAGTGTCTTTGAAATGTTATATTAAAAAGGTCCATTCAAGTTCAGACTGTTCAATTAACCAGGAGCCTGCCCTGGGTCGACATATTGAGCTCATGCTGCATACAGCACTTGAGTCATGTTCAAGGATTCAAAAAGGTCAAAACATTCCAAGGAAAAACTCAAATTTAATTTTCATATTTGGACTAGCCCCTGTTGTTGCCAAGTGTCCCTGCTTCCCTGGGGCTATTTGGATGTGAGTATAGCATTGTGTGTGTGTGTGTGTGTGTGGTAATAAACTATGCCATGACTCCAACTCTCCATTATAGTGTAATCATCTAAAAGTAGAACAGAGAGACATTAAAGTGGCAATGAGGACATTTTAAGAAGGGGAAAAAAACATTAGTGTTGAAACCACATGCTTGGGTCCCACACAAACTGGCTTTCACCTTTTGCCTCAATCTCAGTGTTACACCACCAGACACACTGGGTGCTGGGGATGAATATTTAATAGCTGTTTTTGTTATGTCTGTTATTTCATTCAGTCACTCTCACAGTCATTAGAAATAATACATTTTAAAGGTCATATATTATGCTCAATTTTCAAGTTCAAATTATAAATTGGGTTTCTACTAGGAAACTGTTTTGATGGCGTATATGCGTCCGAAAAACCCTTAATATTTCTCACTGTGCCATTGCTAAATCTCCTCTGCTCAGCCTCTGTCTGAAACACACTGTTTTAGAGCCTGTCTCTTGAAGCCCCGCCTTCCAAAAAGCCCAGACTCCATCTGCTATAGATTCAGGGGTATCTTGGGGGTGTGGCATATCATAGGTTGAGGTAGTTCTAGGTTAGGTTGGTAATGGGGGGAGGCGTAGTTACTCCCCTTATGACATCATAAGGGGAAAGACATCTGACTGGGTTTGTACCAGGTTTTAAAGGAAAGTTTTCCAGAGAGTGGTTTTATTCTCATACTATGGGAGTCTCTAGACAGACCCACATTAATGTTGAAAAGCCAGGAAAAGGTTGATTTTGCATAGTAGTTGACCTTTAAGTTCTTTCTTTGTTGCAGTGAAAGCCTTCGTATAACATTAGTGTCGGTAAACGCAAGTACACTATTTCTTACGGCGCGCGCTAAAAATACTTTAGCTGATCATATGAAATCATCATATAAATTCCTCATTATAAAATGACGTCACTTTCCAAAAGGTGTGTACACTCACACTGCTCACCACAGCCTTAATTCCTGGCTTTCTCCCTATACACTGCACCAACTTTTCCCAGCATGTTTAAGCCCTCTTCACCCCCAGTCCCACCCACTGTAACCATAGCAGCATTTTTGTGCTCAGACTCTACCAGGAATCCCATGGCCCTTCCATCCCTCCCAAGTGTAAACCCCTAGAGCCACCCATTGTTTTACTGCCCGCTGTTAGTTCTCTGTAAGACTGGAATTCACTGCTTCATAGGGGCTGAAATCAAACCAGATATTCGGTGTGGAAAAGGGGGAGAAACCGTTATACTTTTATATTCTGGATATTGATGGTTATTGGCTGTGAGTTGGACATGTTTTTTAACCATTAAATGTGTAAAATGGTTTTTTATTGTTTGAAGGCATAAAGGGTTGTTAGATGTTAGTGAGTAGTTTGTGCTTTGCAAAATTGAAAGTGATACATGAAGTTGTTAAGTAGAACAGAAAGAGCAAGAGTTCAAGAGGGGAGAAGGGGAGAGGCAAAGGAGGGCAGGGAGGGTGTGTGTGTGTGTGTGTGTGGTTGTGTGTGGTGTGTACTTGTAGAAACTATTTTTCTGGGAACCGATTTGAGTTTTAGACCTTTTAGCGTGGGGATTTTTAGAAAGTGAGGACATTTTGGCCGGTTCTCCCTTTGGGACCAGACTTTAAAGAGCCCTTTGATTGTTAAGACTATGTGTTTTAAGGTTCAGGTTAGAATTATGTTTAGGTCAAGGGTTGGTGTGAGGGTTGTGGTTAGGCAATTCATTTTAATGGTTAGGGTAACGGGCTAGGGAATGCATTATGTCAATCAGTGTCCTCACAAGTATAGCTGTTTCAAACTTGTGTGTGTGTGTGTGTGTGTGTGTGTGTGTGTGTGTGTGTGTGTGTGTGTGTGTGTGTGTGTGTGTGTGTGTGTGTGTGTGTGTGTGTGTGTGTGTGTGTGTGTGTTTAGGAGGGCAGCCTGCCTGGCTCCCTGCTGGGCCTCCTTTCATTGAAGCTGCTCTTTTACAAGGGACCCTGCCTGGCTGAGAGGGGCAAAGCTGCCAGGGTGTAAAAGAGAAAGGGGTGGGCAAGTCCAGTCAAGGATGCAACTGTTGCTAAGAGTGGGGGGAAACATACAGTAGTGTGCTCTGGTCTCTCTCTGTGCAATTTGGTTTCAAGTCAAGTCAGTGCCGTCAGTGGTAGACCAGCCAGTTAAGATAAGCTGCCAAAACATCTAACTATAATTGAATTTAAATCATAAAAATAAATAAACAGTGCTGCATACAACAATAAACGTATTCCTGATGTTGCTATGTGTGTGGGCGGCTCTTAAGCCCCGTTTCCACTGAGCTGTACAGTTTGGTTCGGTATGGTACGGCACACAATCATTTGCGTTTTCCACTGTCAAAAGTTGGGAAGGGAACCAATATGAGGTTAACCTTTCTGTACTCATTTTGTCATCCTACCGAGCGGTCCCAAGAGGGTGGAGCTACACACTGCAGTCCGTTTTTTGGTCAACTAAGTGAGACTATGAGGTCACGATAGTCACGTTACTGAATTCTTGCCATCCTGCATATAACCCGCTTACCAAGTAAGGGCACTGTTGCAGGTGGAAACGCAATCCAGATCTAGCGTTTCTGTACCGAACTGAACTGTACTTCCCAGTGGAAGCGAGGCATTATGGTGACGATCCATGTGAGAAGTCAGGCTGATGTTTGTGGAGGTGGTGGCAGTGAAAAGGGGGGGGGGGGGGTCGGGCTTTATTGTGAAATCCTGGTTGAGGGTAATTGGAATTCAATAGGAGTTAGATCATGGCTGCTGCCTTGGTTCCTTTGAGGGAAAAGCTATGGGGGATTAGCAGTCGTTAGCCCATAGTGATGTGAAGTGGAAAGGAACAGCTGGCTCTCAGCTAGCCACATGGTGGGTGTGGTGTGTGTGTGTGTGTGTGTGGTGTGTGTGTATGGTGTGTGTGTGTGTTGTGTGTGTGTGTGTGTGTGTTGTGTGTGTGTGTGTGTGGCAGGTGTTTGTGTTATATGCGTGTAGAAGTGTGTGTGCAGTGATGGGTGTTTTTTACATTATAGCTTCTCTCTCCATTGTGTGTGTGCGGTGTGTGTGTTGTGCTGTGCGTGGTTGCGTGTGTGGTGCGTGCGTGTTTGCTACAGGGCTGTGCGACGGCTATGATTGCCACAGTAATCCAGGCTGTACCAGAGGTGTAGCCCCCTAAATGAGTTGCCTCACCACAATGGCTTAAGGATAGATTTAGTGGTTCTACGCTAATGGCTTGTGGCTGTACATTTGAGTTTTTTTTTCTATTCTATCCTATATCTGTATAATGTCCTTTGGATGCTTGCTGCCGCCTGCACAATAGAAGTTTCTGGCCTGCGGGAAGTCTGCTAAACTGTCAGCCCTGCAGTGTTTTACAAGCTCTGACACACTCTGTTATTTGATATAAAAGCAGGGCGGCGGGCAGGTTTTTCTGAATACTTTTGACCTTTTATGTGGGTGGATGAAGGAGGGATGGATAGAGGGAGGCAATGAAAGAGAAGGAAAGGTGGAGTAAACAGCCCTATTAGACAAGCAGGCATGCTGATGCTGGGCGCGTGGCTCCATGCTGCATAATAACGCAACACAATGCTGGAGCTGGCCAGGCCACCTTTGATGCTTTTATGTGTCTCCGGGTGAGATTATACCTGAGCTCTTTTTGATTTTTTTGCTAACACCGAAGTTTACGGTGCATGCATTGCTTTACCCTTGATGCCCATGCATTTCTAACGTTTCAAACACAATTCAAACAGCCACAGTGTTACGGCCACATCTGTCGCTCCCTGATGTTGGTGTTTGTACATTTTGACTACGGTAGCAGCAGGGCAAAACCTTTCAATCCGTATCTACCTGCTGCGTAAAGTATTCCTTTCTCACAATAAAAAACCATAAAGAAATGAACAAACATATTTATTTTCATATTTGTCTTGCTCAGGGCTATGGCTGGCTGTTGGAAAATACTTCACGATATGATTCACATCAAGACACATGGGTCACAATGTGATACATCACGATATATTGCGCTACGATGCATTACTTTTTCTTCAAAATAACGTTTTTTGGAGCTGACAATACTATAAGGTATCACAAAAATAAATGCCACAGTATATTGCTGTATCCATTTTTCAGCACAGCCCTACTCAGAGCTGTTCCCACTATATCACACCAAGCTCAACGTCTAGCTGAATTTAGCACTCACTGTATTCAGTGTGTAACAGTGGCTCCCCAAAAGGATGATGGGAAAAAAAAGAAGTCGCACTGCCACAGAAAGCTTTCCAGATGACAGGCATGGCCTCATACTCGACCTCAATTCAAACACACAGGATTTATCAGACCTTTGTCTCACCCCTCTGGGGTCAAAACGACAAGACCTCTTCCTCTCATCAAAGTCATGTTCTCCCTCTTTTCTCTTTCTCTCTCTCCTCCCCATCTCTCCATCTCGCCAGGTCAGGCTATTAAATGGTAGAATACATTATGGAGGAGGGCGGGTGGTGGGGCTAATAGATTGGAATATTATAACCATACAATAATTTCATGAAAAAGTCAAGGAGGGATCATCGCTCTTATTAACTCCGAGAGAGAAATTGAGGCTGAAAAATGTTCAAATAGAAAATGTTAATGCCATGGCTATCCTACATGTAATTGTGCCTGCGCCATTCACTGGGCCTCCCCCCTCCCATTCGTACCACTTTATTAGTGGTAATTGAGGATATGAATTATAAATGGGGCGGGTTGATTTTTTCCTCCTCCCTCTCATCAAAAGTGAAGCGTAATGACCACCAGTGTTTAACCTTCATAATCGGGTGGTCTCATTTCTTTGCTTTTCTCTTTTTCTCTCCCATTTCACTTTTGACTTCTTAACTAGCCCCCGTCTTCTCTTCCATTCCTCACTTCTATACTCCTTTCTTCTCACTCCCTATATACGCTTTGGACGACTTCTCGTATCCATATTCAGGCTTCTGTTCTATATACTGTAGACCTGCATCAACATTTCCAGTGGGCCATTGTGGTCGGCTGAAATAAAAAAAAATACAAGAGCACAAAGGTAGTATAAAGACACACATGATACGCCCTACACACGCTCAAATGAGGCAGTTGGCAGTGTTTTTTTTTTTCTACCTTGCTGTAATTGCATAATAAGCCCCCACCCGTGATGTGAACGCCCCGGGCAAGGGATCCAGCAAAAGGGAGGGAGGGGGGAGGGGGGGTGGGGGGTTTCTTGGCATCGTTTCTGAGAAGTTTCACTTCACTTTTTTTTTTATCTGGGGCATTTCAAAGATCAGCCGCTCCACACCTACCTAGCCTACCATCCAACAAAGTCTATTAGCCTCAGTCTCTCACCCACGACCAGTCTGCTTTTTATTTACAACATCAAACGTTTCACTTCATTAAACTACCTTTTCATTCTCCTCCCTCCCTCCCCACTCTCTCTCTCTCTCGTATATAGCTCTTTTGGTTGCATTTAGTTGAAACATGTTTTTTTCCGTAACAAAAAGGCGTGTGTGGGGTGATTGGGGGATAAAACAGCCCTGCGATGCAGTCTGCAGTGGCTTTTATAGGGCCAAATAATGGGCAATTGGGAGAAAGTATTTAATAGGAAACCGACATTGCGCTGTAATGTAACTGTTGTTAAAAGGGGGAAGGCTCACTCTCCGCCGGTGTCTCTGAAAACGCTGCTGCTGTTCAACCATTTTCCCTTTTGAAGTCGTCAACTGCCTGTTAAGTGGTGATGAATGCAGGAGTCTGTTGTGGAGACACTTGGAAGTGTGTGTGTGTGTGTGTGTGTGTGTGTGTGTGTGTGTGTGTGTGTGTGTGTGTGTGTGTGTGTGTGTGTGTGGTGTGTGTGTGTGTGTGTGTGTGTGTGTGTGTGTGTGTGTGTGTGCGTTGCGGAATGTAACTTAGCCGTATTAAAGGTTGTAAGTTGTAAGGGTTATAGGTTAAAGGTGGAGTCAGTGATTCTGGAGAACGCTTGTTGTCAAATGACTTATTGTCAAAATGGTTGAATATCTCCTCAGGATAGCGACCTGTGATGTTGACAACAACCATTCTCCAGAAACACTGAGTGAACCTTTAAAGACTCTGATGGACAAAATCAACTGCATCAAGCAACAGTAACTTCAGCTAAATATACTGTATATCCCTTTGTTCAAATTGACTTTAGTGTCGTCCATAAAACTATTTTAACAGTCTGATCCGGCTCGACTGTTTCCCTACTGTATCTATAAAAATAAATTAAGACATTGCATAAGATTCATTTGCATTGTTCATTTTCAAACACCTTCTACACAATTGAATTGATTGTTGTTTCACTCAATCGAGCTATGATCTCCCCATCTGATACGCAAGCTGTTTGTGTGTGTGTGTGTGTGTGTGTGTGTGTGTGTGTGTGCGTGTATGTGCGTGCGTGCGTGCGTGCGTGCATGTGTGTGTGTGTGTGGTGGGCGTGCATGCGTGTGTGTGTGTGTGTGTGCGCGCGCCGGGCTCCCTCTGAAACCCAAATCTTTGACTCAAGATTATTTTTCTCCGGCATTGATTTAGAGTTTGATTTGATCTAGGTCCCTCATGTACTGCCACATCTGCAGCTTGTAGTGCTGTGTGAAGCCTGTGTGTGTCAGCTGTGTGAGCATTATACATGAAACCAGAGAGGAGTGAAAGCTAAACATTCTCCCCAGATCAATATTCCAATATCTAACATCAGGGAACTCCAATAAGTACAACGCCAGGGACACTTCAATGGCAACATCAAGGCAGCAGGGGGTTTACACACACACACAGACAGACAGACACACACACACACACACACACACACACACACACACACACACACACACACCACACACACACACACACACACAACCACACACACACACACACACACACACACACAACACACACACACACACACACACACACACACACACACACACACGAGCGCGCATGCAAACGATTAGTGGGTTTCAGATAGTGATCAGGCAAGCACCATAAAATCCATCCTACTTAGGAGTAAGGAATAATCCATCCGGGGACAGGTTTCAATACGGTCCATACTAACCATGTCACGGGCGAGCCGCTCACCCAAAGCAATGGGGGATAATTTGGGAGGCCGAGATACATTGGCACATTTCTGAGGCAATGAAGTGAGGTCATATTGCCCGGAAGCACAGATAAGAATTAGCAATCGATGTTCATCAAGGTTGGTTAACATAATGGGCCCAGGGCCAACAAATGTGACCAAATACTGGTGGTTATAATCATGGACAGGCTCTAGTGTTCGCTTCCAGATTTAAGGGTTAGGGTTATGGTTGCTTTTTGATCCGTGCTGAAGCTTTAAAACTGACTGACGTGTAATTATCTAAAGGTGGAGTCAGTGATTTTGGAGAATGCTTATGGTCAAAATCACTTTGTGTCCAAATCAGTGAGTATCTCCTCAAATTCTGCTACCTGTCCATACAAAAGCAACACACCCGTTTACAGATCCTAGGCTGTCTATTAACACTGGATTTCTTTTTCAGCACGCAAACAATATGTACAGGTAGCAGATCGTTGGGGAGATATTCATTGATTTTGACAAAAGACATTCCAACAACGTCTCCAAATGTGACGTATGATGGTTAAATTAAATGTATAAAAAGGATGGTTTCAAATGTTTTTTCAAAATGTCCATCTGCGCTGCTGCCTCCTTGTTGCCCCTCTCTCACACAGATTATTAAGTAGTATCCATTAGTCATGGACATGTTTGTTTGGACAATAAGCAATGAGGGTGAACTAATGACCCTTAACCTAATCACATCAGAGGAAGGGCCCAATTGTCGCTCCTACACCACACACACACACACACACACACACACACACACACACACACACACACACACACACCACGCACATTTCTCTCTACGAGTGTATTTTCGTGCTAAGCAGTGACCCCCAACCACCGGTGGTCATCCAAGCGCTGACCACCACTGGTCGATAGCCACTCACCCACCCCACCCCACCCCACCATCTCAACCACCTTAACCACCATCCCTTCTCCCTCCTCTGCCTTCCCCCTCAAAAGCCCATTCACAGCCCCAATCAATGTCAAATTATGGGTTATTTATTGAATAATCAAAAAGGTATTATGGGTCAGGCTGGCTGGCTGGCTGACTTTAGCCTGCAGAGGCTGACAAAAGGGGAATTGCAAGGTGGCGGTGTTTGGGAGACTATTTATCAGCCCGCCTGCCATGCATGCATCTGAAATGAGGGTAATCAGTTGGTATGTAAACAGTAGGGCAGAGCAGCTGGCTGCCAGACAGCCAGGGCTATTACTTACTTGCCACTTAGCGCTGTGACGTCTGAGTGTGTGTTTGCATGCTTGCATACATTTGTTAGAAGGTGACAGGGTATGCGCTAAGCGATCGGTGGCACTTATCTGTGCTGTGAAGGGGCGCATGCATGTGTGTTCATCTGAGCCTATTGAGCCCTGATTCATAATGGTTTTCAGAATATATGATATGAAAAATCATGCATGTAAGACCCTGGATTTTAAACAAATAATATGCATTTCTCCACTTTTATTTTTGCACCTCGATAGTTAAGAGAGCCAAACTAAGGGATTTAGTCTGTGTCTCTGTTTATGATTTAAAATATTTGGTTTACACATTCCCCCTTTACTTTCCTTATAACTTTGACTGCTTCAAAAATATGACATGTATCTATGGCCATACATTGGTATTACATCACTCAAGAAGCTGTCCTGACAATGGTGGCATGACCACAAAGGGGAGGAGGGGGTGGGGGGGGATAAAAGTATTCATAATCAATGCAGAAAATTGTAAGGGGTTAGGATTTTGAAACCCAGAGTCCCCAGGCCACTTGTAAACTAATCTGCCAGGGCAGCCTGTGTGTTAGAGGTCAGCAGACATCATTACAGCGGGTGTGTAGGGGGCAGAGGACAGGGCAAGGCAGCGTGTGTGTGTGTGTGTTGTGTGTGTGTGTGTGTGTGTGTGTGTGTGTGTGTGTGTGGTGTGTGTGTGTGTGTGTGTGTGTGTGTGTGTGTGTGTGTGTGTGCGTGTGTGGTGTGTGTGTGTGTGTGTGGTGAAGGGCAGATGAGAGGGCAGGGCTTGGCCGCTGTGGGCATATCATCTTTCTCTCCAGAGCTTTGGCCTGTGAGGATTGGCTGTGTGCTGCTGCTGGGGTTTAGAGCGGAGGGGTTATTCTGACCAGGAGGACAAGTGTGGGCAGACAGGACCTGATTTGTGTTTTAAAACCAAAACAAGCATACAAGCAGGAAACTATGGGGAAATAGCTTATTAAAATTCAATTACTTTGAGTGTGTAAAGTGGGTGGATGGATATAAAATCAAGAATTCTTTATTTCTTTTTGTTCCGTTCTTGTACTTTCTGCTTTATTTACACAGGCCTTATATATTTGTTTTGCCTTTACTTAGACAGGTAAATCCCACTGAGACCTGAGACTCTTTTTCAAGGGAGACCTGTTCACATTCCCATGTTACCATTCCTACACTCATACATTCACCGATAGCAGGGAGCTAACTATCGGGAGCAATTTGGGGTTCAGTGTCTTCAGCCTATTTCCTTTTTACCCCTTTGCTCGCTGCCTCCCGTACACCGTGGCTCCAACCAGAGCATTAGTGAGACACACTGATTGGTTGGTAATTTATGGAGTCCATAAGTGGGCCAGATTGATAGGTCTGTTTAAGGGTCGAGCACACAAGAGACGCCACTTTATATAATACATAGAGACGGACACTGAAGATATAGGCTTAACCACACAAACACATGTATGTGGACATACAGTATATGTATCTACTGTACACAGAACTAAAAAAAACAAATTATTTGAGATTTCTCTATCCATCCACCCATCACATATCTGTCTCCCCCTCTTTGCTTTTAAGACCTCCGCACTGTTGACATTTATTGCTTGTTGCCATATTTTCATCCCTTCCAAAAAGCATTAGAAAAAAAAGCCAATGTCGGGGCGGGGGGTAAGCGAATTAGGATTGGTTTTTGCCTTAGCCCTGGCCACATGAGGGAGGTAGGGTTACCCACAATAAGATCAGAATGAGACCAATTTTGTTTTACCGTTGCCATTCAAAACAAACAATGGGCACCTTAATAGCCCTGCAGCATCTGTGGCCTCGCTCCGGCCAAAAACACACATGATGGCCCCTGGTCGATAGGATGCCGACAGCTAGATGGACGAGTGTGTGTGTGAGTCGCGCACGGGAGCACACACACACGGGAGGCAAACCCCACCACACACTTACGTATACGCCAAAGGACTCGCGTGATATTTCCCCCCGATAAAATGGGCTGGAACACTAGTTAGCGGTTGCAGTGAAAGTGGCCTGAGTGCTTTCTGAAGACAGCGATCATATCAGGGTAAAGAGGAGAATAGAGGCTTATCGACTCAGAGAAGGGTGACGGACAGGGAGAGAGTGGGGATTGGTGGTCATGTCTAGCCCAACACATACTGTATGTAGTATAGGTGATCTAATCTTGGGGCATTACAATGACAGACAAGCCATTATCAGGGGCTACTATTTGAGGATGGGGGATTGGATAAACGGATGTCCACAAGAAGAATTGTGTTAGGTAGTATCTGTATCTGTATTCCTCACACACATATTTTAAATGTGTTTTGCTGTGCTGAAGCAATGGAATGATTCATTGTTCGGTCAATGGACTATTTTGATAAGTAAGAAATCGTTTGAGCGCATTTCCCGGGCAAACATTTGCCAAACATCTAACGTAAAAGTAAAGATGTTCTCCAAGCACTCTTGGGCACTTGATACCAGGTGTAATCAATCTGATTGTGTACTGTTCCACTCTGAGGTTGAAACTGGTCACTGTTTTTTTTTGGCCAATATGCCAGACTAAATAAAGGCCTTTCGAGAACCTTTCTCCTCGCCCTGCCAAAGAGTGACTCAAGAATGGCTCCTTAGAAGTTTCCAGGAATTTACTACAAGCAAAAACTTTCCCGCGCATTCATTTTTTTCGGAGACCCCAAATTTGTTGGATGAAACTCCTTCAGGGTGAGGTTGCTGTTTTTTTTTTGGTTCTTTTGAAAATAAATATCTTGGGGTTTTCGGTTTCTTAGAAAACAAGTAAGTTCGAAGATTTTGGGCTTGGGCTCTTTGGAAAATGTGATGGTCAAGTTCAAAATGCCTGCAGGCCCTGTATCCATTCAACTGCTGAGTGATCCATTACCTCCTCATAACAACTTGAGTGATAGCTACATTGTTGTTGTACCTTAACATCCATTACCTTTGTGGCTAAAAGGATGTTGATTAACCACCAAAGCAATCATTTTGATGATTAATTGGTCTTAATGCTCATTTCTCAAGCAGAAAAATGCAAAAAAATGCTTTGGCTTCAGCATCTCAAATATGAGGTCTGGCAGATTTTGACCTTTCTTAAGCAAACATAAGTAAAACAATATATTTGGTTTTCAAACAGAACCTCGAACAAACATTAAACTTTGACCACATTGGGTTCATGAAACTGTTTCGTCTTACTCATTTCTCCTATTTTTTTACGGTCAAGAAACCCCTAATGTTTCAACAACTCTCGTTTCCCGACATCCTAAAGTGATCCATTTCTTTCTAAACCCCCCCCTTACATTCCACTCTGGGAGAAAGCTAAATTGTAGTTGCGCTTGAAAAAATAAATAATCTATAGCTAACTCAAGGAAATGCAGGTAATAATTTGTGATAACAAGGGAGAATGTCTTCCAGGGTTATGCGCCCTCTGGGGTTCTACAGTAAGTAAAGGAGGCTCTCTCTACGTACAGCTAGCCTGACCTCACCTGCCCTCAGCTAATGACGTTAGGACAGATACGTCGGTGTAGCAACAGGGTCACCCATGGTGCACCTATACACTCACGTTAGAGACATGCACGCACACCGAATGACCTATGAACATGCATACACACACACACACACACACACACACACACACACACACACACACACACACACACACAACACATCACACACACACACTACACACACACACACACACACACACAAACACAGTCCTGAGTCCCATGGGCTAGTCGTTCAAAGCTTTCCTCTCTGGTCGCCTCTCATTACAGCCCATTAGTAAGGTGCTTCTATCAGCTGTGTGTGTGTGTGTGCCTTTGAGAGAGTGTGTGGGGTCACCCTTCACCGGCTAACAAGTGGGGTAACAGAGTTAGCAAGAGAGAGAGGCCAAGGGAGAAGGAGGGGTGCTCACACCTGCCTACACACACCACACACACACACACACAACACCCCGGGGGTATCGATTGCAACCGCTGTTTCACCTTTGCCTCTGTGACCTCCCCAACGATGTGTTTATTTACTCCATGTCCCCCACACAACACACACACACACGACCGACACAACCCGCCTGTCACACACAAATGTAACCAAGGGGGGCATTAAACAGGCATATAAGGAGCCCCCCCCTGTAATATCGATTAAGATAACCTTCACAACACATGGCGGACTGGGAGTAACTCTTTGGCCTTCTCTAAGTCACACAGCTTCAACTGACACCAAGGAGACTGAGATTCATGGGAGGGGGTTGAGAAAGCTTTTGACAAAGGCATATCTTACTGTAGCTAAAAAATAAATACATTTATATTTTATTTAAGCAATAAAATAACTTAAACTTCACCATAAGAATCCCACAACATACACCCAAAGATCTGTCTTATCTCTAGAAGGCTACAAGGTGTGAGGGTCAGGCCTACTTAAGGTGTCATCGGTCAATAGGTCACTGAAGGGGTCTAGTTTATCAGCAAAGGGAACCTGGCATTCCATACACGTATCCTTCCACCTCTTCAACTCACTAACCCTAACCCTTCCTTCCTTCTGACACTTTAGCTGATAACATTACAACACAACGGTAAAAGGGCCTTATAGACACGCAACATAGAGCTTTATGAGACTGCCAACCCCTTGGTGAACTTTACCTGGATCAAACTTGCGAGGAAAAGGCAATGCACAATGCTTTTATGGGGACATAGATACAGCAGCATGTGAATCCATGTGCCCCTATTTTTAAATGTGTTTCAATGTACATACATCACCACTGATAACTTATTTCTCTTAGCGGGCCTTCAGCAGGCTGTCAACACTGGCAATATATCAGGTAAGCGTTGCCACTAATCACTTTTAATTACCTTTATGGTGCCATATACTGTACAATAATGACAGAGACCACAGCAAAGTCCACACACAGGAATGCCACCATTGAACTTTGACTAGAAATGGGTCAGGTTTCGATAAGCCGGACGAAAAAGGCAGCTGAAAGTATTTTGAAAATAGCATCTGCTTACTGAAGTGTCGTGACACCAATACAATGAGACCAATGACGCTAAAATGCCTACGCTGAGGGCAACTGCTGTGAAGTCTATCCAATATAGTGCAGCCTTAAGAACTTGTAAAATGGACAGAGAGAGTTTATAGGGGGGTTTAAAATACTGAATTATGTATGGCCTCATTGTCTTGATGCTAATACAGTGAAGACAAAAATGTCACTTGGTTGGTTGAATAGCTGAAAAAACAGAGGTAATGCTATAAAGCTGCGAAGTGGTGTGCATGTGCATAAGCATGTGCAAATATGTATCTACCACAGTATTTGCACGTTGTTCAGTTTGCGTGCATATTTGTGTGTGTGTGTATATACAGAATGTGAATATGGGTGTGCGTGTGTTGAGGAGTCTTCAGACAGCTAGTACCCGGGCACGCTCATCCACAGTGATTAGTAGTAAAAAATTTAACGGGGGATCCATACATATGTCTAGCTTGTCAGCTTTACGAGCAAGCCTCCACCATGCCAGCTCTGGACAACAGACAGGCAGGACAGACACACACACACACACACACACACACACACACACACCACACACACACACACACACACACACACCACACACACACACACACACACACACACACACACACACGTCACAGAGTCTTTTTTAGCGGTGCCACAGGGGCCAGTACTGTCACAGTGCTGTCAGCGCCGGGTGCTCTGGCCCCTAAATGAAGGCATCAAGCGCTCTCATCCCCCGCTGTAATAAAAACCCCAGTCAACAAGCCCCAGCCGCGGGCTGCACATAATGGGCTTTTTATTTCCGTTTGGTCGCCCCAGTCTACAGAATTAAAGCCCAGTTTGGTGAATGGAGGACAAGGTGGCTTCAAGGTCACTGGGAGAGCTTCGGAGGGGGGTGGGGGTGAGGGAGGACCCCCCATTAGTTTACAAACCAAGACTCGCAAAATTCACTCTACGTATGCCTACGTCCTCTGCAGGTAATGCCATTTTAAAAATTTACCGTTTCTTAATAGTTTTCAAAAAAATGGATAATGTCAGAGTTAAACTGTCACTATCAGATTTAAAAATATATATTATTAAATATTATTAAAATATTAATATAAAATACTTGTCTGAAATATGTGAAGTGAGGATAGCAAAATACCAAGCCCCAACCTCAGCGATTTTTACCGCATCCAATAAGGAAGTGACCACAACTGTAGTAACCAGAAAGCGCCACTGGGGATGGCGCCAAGACGAGCAGTTTTTCTTTGACTCACTTGTTAGATAGGCCGTTTTCAAAGTCTTATTAAACCTATTTACAGCCTGGGCCACAAAACCATTTTAGTCTGTATGTTTAGGTCATATCTCCATGACAACACTGAGGGGGGTGAATTTTTTGGCCCACGCTAGTTTTTATTCTTTTGGAGGTTAAAATGTATTGGCGCGATCTCTTGAGTGACAGCTCTCCGCCCGTTGTCCCTCACTTTGCCTCGGAGGTATACGTCAGCTATCTCCCTCCTCCTACGTGACGTCGATTCCCCTTTTCGGCAAGAGGAGTGAGGCGGAGTAAAAATCTCACAAGATGGCGACGCGCACAAACCAGGATTATTGGATGCCGTGTGAATAACTGAGGTCAGCCCGGATGCTACATCCATATTATTTACTATCCATGCAAAATACTCAAACTAGTCATCATGTGCTTGAGCTTAGCATATTTGAGCGAGTAGATGTACTGGAACTTTTGGGGTCTAAATGAGGTACTAAATCTCAGGTCATCTTCAAAAGAAATGATGGGTGAATTGCAAAAAAACAGTAGCCTATTTACAATTTAAAAACTCTTATTAGTTAAGGACATGTTTTTAAGGTATAGTCACTAGATACGTAGTATGTCATATGTTGGTGGTGAGGTCTAAAAATTGACAAAAAATGATCTAAAAAAAATCTAACTCTGCAGCCATGAAAATATCATATGTGCTAATGAAGACACAGTCTCCCGAGCACGATGGTAAATCTGGCAAGTGAGTCCTGCATGTTTTGCATAGCTATCATTTTCAAACAAGGAAGACACCGAAAGCCTGTTATTGTTGGCACTGATTCCAGTCAAAATCTGAAATTGAATGACAAGTTAGCAGTTACACTAATGAGCAGTTTAGTTTGGCAGTAGCCCATCAAATCCCACCCTGACCCCCAGTGATCTGGTTTTACCCTACCTGCTCTTATTTAGGGAAGCAAATGTGTGTGTGTGGTGTGTGTGTGTGTGTGTGTGTGTGTGTGTGTGTGTGTGTGTGTGTGTGTGGTGTGTGTGTGTGTGTGTGTGTGTGTGTGTGTGTGTGTGTGTGTGTGTGTGTGTGTGTGTGTGTGTGTGTGTGTGTGTGTGTGTGTCTGCAGAACAGATCAAGGGTCAGTCCATGTTGTTGTGTCTGAGCTGACTAACTGCTGCGTGTGTCAAAGGCATGTCGTGTGTGGAGTGTGTGTGTGTGTGTGTGTGTGTGTGTGTGTGTGTGTGTGTGTGTGTGTGTGTGTGTGTGAGGATAATCCATGTGATGGTATTCGGTAATGAGAGGAAAAAACAAGAGGAGCAGACTGTAAACAGCGACAGGTGTCTTGTTAGGTCAGGATTGCCAGGAAACACACACACACACACACACACACACACACACACACACACACACACACACACACACACACACACACACACACACACACACACACACACACACACACACACAAACACACACACACACACACACACACACACACACACACACACTCTTCACACACTTGCGAGCTACCATCTGGTGACACCTCGGAGAAACATTTGTGCATTTTGTGTTTGTTACTGACAGGCTTATCCAACTGTGGCAGGAATCCAGAGGTCTTTAGAAAACTATTAGCCAACAATAAGATTTATCATTTGAAAATCCAACTCTAGAATCGACTGAAAGAAAGAGTAAGATAACTTGAGACAGGAGCAGGTACCAGTGACATGATGATGCCATAAAGGCTATTTTAATAGTGTTTTATGATACAATGGGCTGTTCATATTTTCATTATGTCCACATATAATGTTTAACAAGGACTAATTGAGATATAAAACGAGTTGCCGTTATCAACTGAGGGCCAATCTAGAATAAGTCATGCTGGTCATTCCGTGCTGGACTCCAATCTGTTGATGTAATCAGAGTTGAACTTTCACTTTCTGTTTTAAACAACTATGTTACAGGTCACATGTTGTCACATGCTACTGTTGTAATCTAAAAGTATACTGTAGACATAGTTGGGGGAATGACATGTCAACAATCATACATGGGTATAGTGCGTGGGTTTTCATCCCATTATGGCCACATGTATCCCTGGTTATTTTCCTATTGACAGCTAAATAAACCCACTGTCAGGGTTTAAGCAATCTGGTTCCAGAGTGGCACCAATACATTGCTGTTCTAGAACCAAGAACCACTTACATAAGGGGCTGGGGGTTTGGATTATCATGGCCAACCAGACCAAATTAAATTTAGTGAGCTCCATTTGCATCCAACATAAACTAGAGGTAGCAATGTATGCGTAGTCCGCAATGTTGCTGTGCTTTCAGTTGGTGGTAGAGTTGCTTGGAAAGAGCATGTATACAGACGTATACAGTGGTGTAATGACCTGGCTCTCTAGCCCATTGAAAAGCAAACCTTAGGCCCTGTAAGCCCATAACTGGAACCAGGTTTGCGTTGGTGGAAAGGGGGTGAAAATGTGAAGAGACAATGTCGGTTGTCAACTAAAGTATGCCAAGTGACAAAAAGTGAACATGGCACGGTTGTAGTCTTTTACAAATAGACTCGGTAGGGAAACACCATTATGGAAGTGGCTTACTATTCACTGAACTACTTAGTGAACTGTCTCCTGATGACGCCTAGCCAGACTTCCCCTTTTAAGGCCATACTTTACTTAATTGAGTGTGAAACCTTTATCACTATGGAGACAGTGAGAGGGGGGGGCGGAAAGAAAGAGGGATGGGCCTTAAGAGAAATAGGAAGCTATGTGAAAGAAAAGGTGAAGAAAAAGAGGAGAAGGCGACAGATAAGAGGAGGGTGAATGAGTGTCCCTTTTACACCAGATGGAGTGGTCATATAGGCAGGTACCCTCCAAATGAACCTAAACCCCTCCCCTCGGATTAACCCCCATCTCCCCCCTCCAGCCCCCACTCCGAGTATAGTGAACCCCACCACTCTGTCATGCTATTACCTCCCTTGTCTCTTTCATTATTTTCGCCGTGAACTCCGGGTAACCTCGTCGCGGCCATTCTTTATGTCACGGGCCCGTTGCGCGAGCCGTGATTTAGGCCCTATCCGGTCCTACCTAATTTGATTTCATCATCGCGAGGGGGGGGGGGGGGGGGGGTGCAGTGAGAAATAAGGCGGGGCAGGGAGGAGGGGGGGGGGGGGTTATGTCGTGGGAGAAGAGAGTGGAAAGAAAGGTGGAGGTGATGGTAGCGAACGGTTGGGATGGGAAAGAGGTACTGTAAAGGGGATCTCAGGAAGAGGGGGGGGGGGGGGTCACAACGGTAAGCGTTAGCCAAACGACTTGAAGAGGCTAATAAAGTGATCAAGGCCTTCGTTACATGGCCATAACATTCGCCCTAAAACACTGATAAGTATTAGCGAGGCCCGATCATTAGCAGACCTTAATGGCTTTTTCCTCCTCTACGCTCTGCTCTCCTCTGTCAACCTCTACATCTCTCCTTCTCTCTTTCTCTTTCTCTTGGGTCTCTGTCTTAGCAGTTCATTCTTTAATTTCTTTAATTGGACTCCATTTCTCTCTATCCATCACTTCCCAGGCCATATTGACACCCTCTAAATTGCAGCAGCCACCCAATCTATACTTGAGATACTCTGTTACACCCTGAGTAATGCTTGGCCCAGAACTTCACTTTTACTCTCAAATGATGGAGCCAACTACTACTGGTTATAGCAATTATAATGGGAAAAAAGGAGGAGTTATAGGATAATTGTATTATTGAGGACTCACAATGCCATACTTTAACATGGTTGACCTACTGACCACAATTCAGTTTTGGTGACAAAGTATTGAAACTAATTTCACAATGTTTAGCTAACCCTAACTAAGCACTTAAATTGACCCTAAACTGTTGGAAAGTGAAATTTGATGTTATCCTGCATACTTAGCTGCTTGACTTTGAAGGACTTGAGTATTGAGTATTCTTGTAAATTATAATCAATTGTCTTACAATGAATAGCTCAAAACTGAGCAAGTATGGCAGGTGATTATTTTATTATTGCAAAATCATGCCTCCACAGGCTGTTGCAAATCTTGGTATAAAGGTGTTTAGTATTTAGCGTGCAGTGCTACTAATTTGTCCGTTTATCCGTCTGTCTGTTTATATAGTTTTCAAAGTCTCTCTCTGGCCGCTCAGATCATGTGACAATTAGCCAATACAGAGAAGAAATAAAAGCCTGACAATCCACAGCTGCCGGTAGCATGTTTCTACCAATGGCACATCCTTGCGCACACACACACACACACACACACACACACACACACACACACACACACACACACACACACACACACACACACACACACACACACACACACACACACACACACACACACACACACACACACACACACACACACACACACACACACACACACACACACACACACACACACGGGCACACATTTTCGGATAGACGTGTACCCTCCTGTGTCTGACACACAGACACTGTCATTGCGGTGGGTAATCATCAGCCATTAGGATACATGGAGAAAGACAACAAAGCAAAGTGTCTTCATAGCCAAACCGGCTATTATCTTTCACTCAATACACCATAAAGGAAAAGGGAGGGAATTCAGAAGAGGGCACCGTCCACGGCCAATAATTATATTATGTAGTTAACTTGGGCTTGAGCTACAGATGAAATTACATTATGTCTTTGTTAGCCTGTTATGGTAAAGGAGGGAAATGGAGGGGAGGACAGAGAGAAAGAGACATTCAAAGAAAAAGGGTCTAGACATAGAAGCAGATGAAATGATACATTTCTTTTTTTTTCGCCCTTTTTCTTCCGATAGAGAGTGCTTTTTTATTCCCCCCTGCAAAGCAAGTGACAAACACAAACTGCCGGCTTGCGTTTGAATCGAAGTACAAGTGCAACGGGGCATCTAATTCAACTTAATAGAATATTCCGTGTACAAACCGAGTTTCCAAAAAGGGGACGCATACCAAAAAAAAAAAAAAAAAAGGCACAAGACACAGATTGAATTCAAGACGCTGATGGAATGGAAACCTATAGGTAACGACATCAGTATTTTGCGTGGGTAAACGGGAACCATCTATCAAAGTCAGTGGGCCTGAGGAGAACGCCTCTTCACTCTCTCCAATAGAACTCTTTGACGGGAAACTACATGGTAATGCATAACGATTGCTCCAATGCGATTATCCGCCAGTAGAGAGAGAGAGAGTGAGTGAGAAGGGGGGCAAAAAAATGGCCATCTATTTTCAGACTGTTTGAGAGTGTTTGAGTGTGTAAAAAAAAAAAAAAAAAATCAACCCCAGACACTTGTACAAACCTCTCCTGTTCCAGAAAATAGGTATTTCATGCTCCACAAGCGCGCACAACACACACACACACACACACACAGAGTAGCTGACTGTTACAGAGGCTTCAACTGTCAGTCAATCAGCCATGTGATGATGCGTGTGCTTTTAAGTTGCTTGTGTGTAGATCTGTGCCCTGACTTTGAGTGTGTGAGTCCACATGGCTATTGTAGAGTACAGTATTTGTGTGCGAGAAATAACTGTAGTTTATGTGTCTGTACCGTTACAACAATGTAAAATGTATATGAGTGGGCGAAAGCAGTAAAGGGTCAGTCAACGGCTTAACTTGTCCTGATATGTACATCATTATGTTTGGTTTTTTTTAAATAGAGAAGTAAGACATTTTGGAAAAAACTCTAATTTACTTTCTTGACAATTGTTACATGGGAAAAATCGATAGCGCTCTCTTAGCTTAGCAGGTACAACCTAAGCTATCCTGGCAGACTGTGAGCGAAGGGAAGCAGCTAGTCCGCAAGATACAATGTGGCAATTATCGAGCTATAGAGTTATACCGGTAGGCGTATTATTGAGCAGAGCAAGCTAGCTGTTTCACACTGTTTGCAGTTTTTGTGCTACGCTAAGCTAATAACCTTCAGTCTCTAACTCTTTATCTGAATTGAAAGACATGAGAGTGGTATCTATGTTCTATCTATCACGATCTAAATAAGCCTATTACCCCAACATAAATGATTTCTTTATTATGAAACATGCTGTATACAACTTATTTCACAAGCCATTGTTTTGATTTGATATGATGAATGCACTCAGAAAAGAAAAAGAAATCTGAGATCTAGGAACAGATATAAACAAAATATTGCAGTGGCAACATTGCTACTACAAAGCCCAACAAAGGCCAGACATTTGGTTCAGACACATTAAGGGTTTAGCCAGAAATCAATTTGCAGTGTTTTTTTGTAATGAAACAAGAAGTACACACACCTGCATAGTGTGTCTATGGGAGGGAAATCAACCTGGCCAGTGCCATCATATGATTACCGAAAATAAGAGCCAAGTCGTATTAAACCAAATCTAAGTAATATCTAACCTGCATGAATTGCTATTATAACAAGTACACATTTTTCTCCAAATAATTCCTCTTTGGTGAAAGGCATCGCCGCTTCGGCAGTCGAGCAAACATCCACGGCGTGACACTCCAATGACGACTAAATATTTAATCAGTGCCAGTTATTTTCTGCCGGGTTGTGCCCCCATCTGGGTAGCAGCCGAGCGTAAGCCTGTGTGTGTGTGTGTGTGTGTGTGTGTGTGTGTGTGTGTGTGTGTGTGTTGCGACTGTGCGCTGTGTGTGTGGTGCGTGCGTACGTCTGTGTGTGCATGCATGTGTGTGTGTGTGTGTGTCTTTTCTGTGACCTCAAAAAGGCAGGATTAAAAAAGAAATGACTGTCTGCATTCCTCTCTGTTTCTCACTCACACACACTTTCAAACTTCATTCACTCATACTGGCATTATTACTACACAACGCTGCTGTATGCAAAGACCATATGTTCAAATACAGTGGATGCCAAGATATCATTGATTGTGATTGCAGTTATGATGATGTGTGTATGAGAGCCATAGGCACATATTAGGGTGGGGTTCATTACATGAGTCACTGTGTAGTATATTGGGCGTATAGGTGCGAGCTAAGAATCAGTTTCTACCCATTTTGTAACTTGGATGTAATGTACATGTGTGTTCCATTCATTTAAAAAGGGGATTATATGGGGCAATATGTGTTCATTTAGAGGGTGCCAGAGTCATTCTGGCACCCTCTGTTTCAAGTGTGTGCATAGTACAGATCGAGATTTCTTTCTGTTTTTTCACATTCAATTTTGAACGCATTCCAATATAAGTGTAATGTTTCTTTGATTTTTAGGACAAATAAAAAAGACAAAAGAATTAGAACTTACCTGTTAGAAGAAGCCGAATGGAAGGAGGAACCCATGGAGAAAAGAAACACAGAAAGAAAGACTATATTAGAAACATGACTTAAGCAACACATGGCCTGTATTCTCACATTCAGCCCCTTGGAAAACCATGTAATGATCTTTATATGAAAATGGGACTTATTTCACAACACCGCAAGATGACCGTAAAATCCCAAAGTCACATTACGCCTCTCCACCACAGTAATTATGTGAATAGGCATGCATGTCAACAGTTATAATGTGAATGTCCTGTTTGAGTGTGTGTGTGTGTGTGTGTGTGTGTGTGTGTGTTTGCTGTTTTTTTTAATGCCACCCGGCAACGCAGAAGAAAAAAGCCTTGTTAAATTTCGAGTCGGGGAACAGACGTACGCTCCACGCGACCACAACCCCCCTCCCTCCCTCCATCCCTCCATCTCTCCCTCCATCCCCTATCCCCCCTTACAGTGGTGTAAACACAGATTGTTAGGTTAGGGGTTAAAAGTGTTGTGCTTAGATTCTCTCAGCACTAATCTGATTTCTGCTCTCTTTGCGCGTCTATATTTATTTGGTTTTGTCAACACTCACGTCTCTCTCTCTCTCTCCCTCTCTCTCTCCCTCTCTCTCCCTCCCTCTCTCTCCCTCTCTCTCCCTCTCCTCCTGCTCCAGTGTATTGATCGTTGCTAATGGATTGGCTCTGATTCCGGAGACGTCTAACATGCTTTCCTATCCTCTTATTTTCACCCGGGGAAATCAATGAGGAAAGGCCTAGCAAATTTAGACAGGATCAGGTTTTAAGGAAATCTACAGCGAGAGAGACACGCGGCCTACCGGTGTGTGTGTGTGTGTGTGTGTGAGGGAGAGAGACAGAGTGAGAGAGAGTGTGTGTGTGTGTGTGTGTGTGGTGTGTGTGTGTGTGTGTGTGTGTGTGTGTGTGTGTGTGTGTGTGTGTGTGTGTGTGTGTGTGTGTGTGTGTGTGTGTGAGTAACTATATGTGGCTTTATGTTAAAGACGCACATGTTTGCAGGGTCTTGTGTGCTGAACTCTGACATGCATTTTGACAATCACACAAGGACCAGTGACCAGTCGTATATTATAATTCCTGACTCTCTGCGTGTACAGTGTCAAGTGTAGGCTTGTTCTGTAATAATTTTTTGAGGTTGTATCATTCTATTCTAAAGGTTGTTGCGTCATTTAATGGAACAGAATTCAGCCCAGAATAGCTATTTGTAACGTGTCTACCTCGACATCGCAATTTCAAATTTCAATGGCCTTTGTGTAGCACCAGAAAAGTTTCTTGTTCACTGTCCATCAGTTTTTACCTAACACATCACCTAACAACAGATACAAAATATTTTCATTTTAACTTCATAGTATACTGCACATCACATTGGGATATATCCAGAGTAGAATGTGTACTATATTGTGCATAAGAAAGGAGTGGATCATTTGGTTTAACGTGGGTTAGCCTCTACTGTATAATGTTGGACACACACACACTTCATAGTAAAAACAAAAAGGCAAACAATTTCAATCTGGCTTTGATATTTTCTGCATTGTATGACTGCAGGGCCCAGACGTCCTCATGCTCTGGAACTATGAATAGCAGTTTGACATCAATCGATTGAGCAGATCATTGCACAAGTATCTCTCTCTCTCTCTCTCTCTTTATCTATCAATGTCTCTCTCCCTCTCATTTCCTTATTTGTTTGTTGTTTATATGTGAAAAGAAATGGCTAACATGAATGTGTGATCTTGCTCCTTTGACCTTCATTCACGGGTGGTTAAATTTGCTGATGCCTGACTGCAAATTAAAACACACACACACACACACACACACACACACACACACCACACACACACACACCACACACACACACACACACACCACACACACACACACACACCACCACACACACACACACACACACACACAACACACACACACACAGACGCTCTAAGGGATGAACATGGACAGAGACAGAGGTCCCCATTGCTGCTCAAACAACGGATGGAGCTGTGTTAAATCTGAGAAGGCGATCAATGACCAATGAGGAGTTCAGTTTGACTGTGTGTGTGTGTGTGTGTGTTGTGTGTGTGTGTGTGTGTGTGTGTGTGTGTGTGTGTGTGTGTGTGTGTGTGTGTGTGTGTGTGTGTGTTGTGACGTGCAGTGGGGGGCCAGAAGGACCCAGCAGGTTTGAAACTCTATCCCGGGGCCAGATCATTTATAAATGCAGGATATTGATGAGTTCATGTTTGTGTGTGTGTGTGTGTGTGTGTGTGTGTGTGTGTGTGTGTGTGTGTGTGTGTGTGTGTGTGTGTGGGTAAGATATCAATGTGCTCCCTGCCTCTTCACACAGCTGAGCAAATTGGAGAAGTTGTCAGGAGTCACAACATGAGGGGCCAGGCCGGGGAGAGGGCTGCAGGCAGGATGGCGCTATATGGGCTCAGGGGCTGAATAAAGAGCATGGCCCAATGCATGATGGGAAAGGGGGCAGGGAAAGGGATGTGTCTGCAATCATTAAGTCAGGTAATTGTTTTGATATTTTTTGTTTTTATTTTTTTTTTTAGTTAGGCGAGACAGTTTTACTTCTATTCAACACACAAGGCCTTATGTGAAGCATTTTGTGACTGGATCTTAAAACTGTTCACCATTGAAATGTGTACAGCTGCCTAGCCATACATGGATATTAAGTTGTAGGACTGAAAAATTAAAATGTCCCCTTTTTTCCTCCTACAATGACATGCTGCTCAGATTCACACAAATATGTTGAAATGTTCATTTATCCTCAATCTCAATCTATCTATAGCTATAATCAATCTATAATCATACTATCCACATCTATCATCTTATCATCACACACAACTATCTATTATTTCTATCTGATATCAATCTATCTCATCTATCATCATCTAATCATACTATCTATCCATACATCCATCTATAAGATCTACATCTATCAGTATATAAAGCCCCAATTCTATTGTGTTAGCTGAATCCACCCGGTTGGCAATCAAAATGGAATACTCTCATTGGCCACGATACACATATAAAAAAGACAATAGTATTAAGGCCTTTTTAAGGACAGCATTGACAGCTGTTTCAGTGGATGAGATTTGGATGGATGAAGTCCGTTCTCTCCAAACTGCCTCCCCTACCGAGAGTGCTTTCACCTCCCGACCAGCCCCCTTTACACCCCTGACACTATCACTCTAACCACACACACACACACACACACACACACACACCACACACACACACACACACACACACACACACACACACACACACACACACACACACACACACACACACAGCAACACCAGTGGCTGCTGATTTGTCCTCTTACACAAACATTCCCACAGAAAAGAGGGCAGAAAACCATTTACCCCCTTTTACTTACTATCCTCCCCAAACCCCCACCCACCTGCCCCCCTGCCCCCTCCGAACAGAAAAGGGTAGCCCGCCTCACTTTCACCCTCTTTGCCTCCTACCCCCAATTTCACACAACCCCACACCCACCCACACACACACACACACACACACGATACGAACATACGCACACATACAAACTGAACCCACCCGGTCAACAGCTGTACATGAGGTGACAAATTGGGGTCTTTGTCTGCTTAAAGGGGGGGTGGGAGAAGAACCCCTACTTTGCACACACACACACACACACACACAACACACACACACACTACACACACACACCCAACCACAACGCACACACACACACACAACACATTGAGTCATCCACCTCTATTGTATAGGCAAGTTCCATTGCATACCAGACAATGCGCGTTGCCCCCGATGGTTAAGAGGAGAAATATGGTGGTGCCTTTGTGGGAGGTAGAGAGCTTCAGTTCATTGAGCGAGTGATATAGAGACAGACAGATTAACAGGGAGAAAGACACAGAGTGCATAAGGCAGAGAAAGAGAACGAGTGAGAGTGAGAAAGAGGAGGGAAAGATGGATCAGCCAGCCACGTGGAATGGCTGGAAATGATAGTGACAAACAAAATAAATTGATAAAATAGAGCGCAGAAAGTGGTTTAAAGTTAATGTCGACACGGGGAAAATAATGACAAAATAGTAGTGGGCCTAAGTATAAAATCCGACCCCGATGATTGTTACCTTTTTCCCAAAGGTTTGTTTGAGTGGGCATTCAGTACATTAAACTGCTGGCATCAAGCCTCAAAGAAGCAAATGAAGTAGATGCGGGTAAAGGGGGTTTGAGATGTTGGTGGGGACAGGAATTTGAACGTCACTCATTCTTCTCTGTTACCGGGGCGGGCTCTGTTACAAATGAGTCTCGACAAACCTCGTAAAGACGCCCAGAATAAACCCCAACGTCTCACCACACCGATTATTACACCGCTGGCTTCACAGCCAGACAGCACACACCACACACACACACACACACACACAACACACACACACACACACACACACACACACACACACACACACACACACACACACACACACACACACCACACACACACACACACACCCACCACACACACACACACACTTTCAAAAGAGTACTAGCCAACTTTAACAATGATATGTTTGGTACTTTCACAGTTTTTCCTAATGTTACTGTTAATGCTACTATTAAAGTTGCTAATAAGCTTTATTTTATATTATAATTTCCTTTAATATCCATAGTCTACAAGCTTTGAAGACATACCTTGACTGTTAGCTTAGCTTAGGAAACAGCTAGTCTAGCTAGTCCTATCAGGAAATCACTGCACCTGGCCAAGATATACTTACAGCAACATACCTTCCATAAAACAATGACTTCTGGTGTCATAATTGGTTTATTGTACAGATTAAACACGAGTTTATGATGTGTCACTGTCGATACTTAAGCTGTAGATGTGCTGCTCAGCAGATTGTGTTAACCTTCGGACACAGTCAGTGTAGCTCTTTCTACTTGTTTCCAGTCTGGAGCTAAGCCGATCATCTGAACACTTAAAGCCATAAGTGATTTGATCCGCTCCACTAACTTCAACACGACTTCAAATTTCTCTAAAAATGTGAAAAGATTCTATTGGGTTCATTTTCAAAACGCGTATTTTTGTCGCTTACACTTTCCGTCCAAATTCCAGGTCTCCCTTTATCAGGAAATTTTAAATTAAGACGCTTCAGTGATAAAAAAAATATAATCATCAATATACTAAAATTTACATCAAATTTTTAAATATTGGTCAAAATTCTTAAAGCCAAAAAAGGTGCATTCATAAGCTCTAAAAGGCGTCTGGAGATGTACCCCATATACCGGACACACAAACACACATTCACAACACACACACACACCCATGTATCTACATAGCCAGCGGTGGTGGGCTGACCCTTCGGGGTGAAAGAGCTAAGCGTTTGACAGACTCCACCTCTTAACTTGTTAACTTGCTAATTAGACCTCACAGTCACTTCATGGCACCGGACAATAGACTGCTGGCTGTGCAGGCTGTGACGCACACACACACACAACACCACACACACACACACACACACACACAAACCCTAAAATATAACAACCCCCCACACACACTACCGATGTGACCACCTGACCCCTCTTGCTCTCCAAAGCACAGTGGGTTTGTGTGTGTGTGTGTGTGTGTGTGTGTGTGTGTGTGGTGTGTGTGTATGCGGTGGGAGGGTTGGTCATTTGGGGTCCGGGTGTTTTGTGTGGGGTCTTGTTGCCACAGGAACAGGGGGAACAGAGGCAGGACTGATATATAGGGTGAAGGATGTTGTTCACTGGTCCTTTAGTCCTATATGTCTCTTTCTCTCTCTGCCTCCTTTGTACACACACACACACACACTAAAGCCACCAGTTAAGGGGCAGGGATAATGCGTCTGTGGTGTGTGTGTGTGTGTGTGTGTGTGTGTGTGTTGTGTGTGTGTGTGTGTGTGGTGTTTGCCCAGTGGTCTCCAGATCGGGGCTAAACGGGGTTAAACATCTATCCATGTTAGAGTCCCGTTCTCTGAGTTCTGTCATTAGCCTGCAGCTTAGAGAGCTATTACTGACACAGCTGCTGCTGCTAGCTGGGTAAACACACACACACACACACACACACACACACACACACACACACACACACACACACACACACACACACACAGAGAGACCCCCCCCCCCTCCCACACACACACACGCATGCACTCGGTGGTATCAAACTGCCCACAGGGATTGTGCGTACTGTCTGTTTGTGGAACAAGGGTTGCCAAATATCACAAGGCTAAAACAGTGAAAGTCCAACTGGCATCCGATTGCTGTTTTTTTGTTCATGTGTGTATGGGTATGAGTTGTGTGTGTTTGTGTGAATGAGTGCATGTGCAGAATGGAAAGCCTTAACCATCCCTGTAATAAGCAAGTCATCTGCAGTTGTTTTTTGTTGTTGCATTGGCTTACATGCTGAAATGAAATGATTAATAGTTTATTTAATTAGTCGATTATCAAATGTGAAGAATTACTAGTCTTATTTGTTATTTATTGTTGATAAAATCGAAGAAGCAACTTGATCAGGTCATCTTGTGTTGGCATGGTACGTATGTGGCAACCCTATTTCCAGACAAGAACATTGATATTGGACAATTCTAAAGAACATGTCCAATGCCAATCCTTTTTAAATTATTGGGTATGGTTAAAAAAAAAAGAGAATCGTAATTGCAGTTAATAAAAATGTGGGTCTGTATCTGGATCCAAATCCCTGTCACATGCTTGAAAAAATCGGGACACGCTACACACCTTTCTGCCATTCTGAACTCCAGACCCTTATTTTCCGCCTCATCATATAAAACACAAACTAAACCTTTGCATTTGATGGATGTAAATTATGAGATGCAGAATTGTCCAATATGGAAATAACTCATAAGGCCAGGACACACCAGCCCGAAAATCGCCGTCGTAGAGTCGATAGGGGTCGGGAGACGAATCTGTTTGGTGTGTGCCGTGACGTCGGCCGACGTAGAGGTCGTCGGGCTTGTTTTGAGCCGATTGAACATGTTCAATCGGCTCAAAACAAGCGGCCGACCGTCTTTCATTTGGAGCAATTTGATTGGTGGAGGGCTAGCGAATCAGTGAAGCCCGGAAGTGAGGCGGGTAGCACAAACAGCTAACAACAGCTAGCCATCGTTTTAATGTGTTTGTTCGTTTCGTTTTGAGAGTACTCACATGCATCAACCCTTGTTGACTGCTCGACACCATGCTCGACACTCTCTGCTAAAAATTGTGCTCTTATGGTCCATAAATATAAATACGTATTTCTATCTATGTTTATGCTCTAAAGAGCTGTCCCATCATTTCCGGCTTTCGTATTTTTTCGGGCCACAATACAGATTAGCGCCGCCTGCTGTTATGGAGACATTACGTCCCGCGCAAGCAACAGAGCGTACGGAAAGTCAGCAGTCAGTTTGGTGTGTTCTCTGGCCGCGACGGGAAGCCTGGAGCTTCCTGAAACGGCCGACCCCATTTTTTGCGTAGTCGGAACAAGTAGAAACAAGTCGGACTGGTGTGTCCTGGCCTATAGGGATACTGGATTGGTCTTTAGAAAGGCCCTGTTTCAAAATGCAAGTCCAAGCCTATGACATATTAGATTATATTTGGCTGTCATGTGCATATATAAATAAAGTTGTGTTAGTCCAAAAAAAAAATGCCTAAAACTCACTGACACACATACGACCTGGTACCAGTCGGCATTCATTCAGTAATATATGACCTCTCGTTGGTATGTGTGTGTTGGGTTAAATAAAGTAGCTGCCATGTGTAGTCTGCTGTGTTTCTCTGTTCTGTGTGTGTGGGGGTCAATACAGGGCCCAACAACAAACTATCGCCCCAGGGCCCTGTAACAGATGAATCCGCCTATGTCTTCAGAAACAAACAAGAAAGCTGTGATGTCTAAAATAGCATCACTGCTCAGAACACTATGTCAACGGTGACGCCATCCTTTGCACCTTGTGCCATTTCTGCCTGAAGCAAGTGCGGACATTTTACTGGAACTATCTGGACAAAAAAAACACAGTAGAGAGAGAGAGAAAAAAGGCCCACATGAGGTGTTTGTAACTCCCATTAGCCCTCGTGGCATCTGGGAGCGCCGTGGGAAGTCTTGTGTGTTAAATAAATGACTGGGGAGTTTTAGCCCATGTGCTAACCATGTTATAATAACAGCAGCGGCCAGCTATAGGCCCCAAGCCGGGCAGCCGCTCAAGCCGAACGCGGGGCTCTTCCGCTGGGTCCAGCTCCCCCGGGTGAGGCCCAGGCTCCACCCGGGGCCTTGTATATTTTCCCCTGGCCGCCTCTCTATTTTCCCTGGGCTGAAAAGCGGCCGGATCAAAGAAGAAACGCCTTAACCTTACGTACTCTCAATTCCCCTTCATCCAGACCTACCATGCCGGCAAGCTTTTTTTTTTTCGAAAGCCACCGAGGTTGAGAGAAGAAGAATGGATACTATTGGGGAAGGTGCAAAGTGTTTGTCTGCTCATCTGAAACAACCTCCGACGAGGGGCTTTGAGTTGTTTTTACGACCTCAGGGGAGAGAGGATGGAAAGAGAAGGAGAAGACAAGAGAATAGAGAGAGAGAGAGAGAGAGAGAGAGGGAGGAAAAAGAGGTCAGGCCTTGCCGTCATTTCCAGCAGCTCAGTCAGTTGTGATACCATGGGAACCAGAGAGCGGTAATCATCCAAAGGCTACATTCTTTGTGGAACTTTGGTGTTTGCTAAAGGGCTTGGGCTGTACTTTTTCTTTTTTTTTACCCAAGCATTTTAACCTCATTTATTTAAGCACAATTTGCGCCGAAATATCCTATGTGAGGGCGATGAAGATGTCTCAGAGCGATACAATGTTTGTTGTGTCCTCATTTGTCCTCCCACCCAGGACTCATCTCAGACGACAGTAGCCATTTTCAGCTTATAGAGGGCCCTTCATCAAAGCTTCAAACCCACCCATGGTCTGACTGCTTGTTACACAATTGTGTCGCATCTGTGTGTGTCTGTCTGTGTGCGTGTGCGTGGTGTGTGTGTGTGTGTGTGTGTGTGTGTGTGTGTGTGTGTGTGTGTGTGTGTGTGAACACAAGTGTGTGCGCAAGCTGGCAAGCTAACGAGGCACTAGGTATTGTTACGGCGGGACCCACTCCAACCGCACCATGAGCCAGCCATTACACCAATAAGCCTGCATCACTTCCAAAGAATCCAATTAAATTTCCGTCTTACAGCGCTGCGCTCGGAAAACACAGATTTTTTCTCCATTGAGAATGTGCAAACACACCATACACCACACACACACACACACAACACACACACACACACACACAGAACACACACTCAATATGTCTCAGATGCGGCGCTAACGCCTTTCCCTCGGTTTCAACTCTACTTTGGTGTTGTTGTGTTGTGGTGTGTGTGTGTGTGTGTTGGTGTTTCGACAAGGGTGGAATAAACCACTCATCCAGCTGTTTGTTACATGATATCTCTGTATTGGTGGTGAGGAACCTGCATGACTCTCTCTCTCTCTCTCTCTCTCTCTCTCTCTCTCTCTCTCTCTCTCTCTCTCTCTCTCTCTCTCTCTCTCTCTCTCTCTCTCTCTCTTCTCTCTCTCTCTCTCTCTCTCTCTCTCTCTCTCTCTCTCTCTCTCTCTCTCTCTCTCTCTTTATCACCTGTTGGTCTGTGTCGATCATCCATTCCCTCTCTTTGTCTGTCTCTTCACAAGTGCTCAATATCTTTCTTTTTTTCTACACCTTCTTACTTCCACCAGCTTGTCTCTGTCACCCCTCTTCTATCCCTCCCTCCTTTCCTCTCTCCAATGATTCTGGCTGGCATCTGTTAAGCCGCTAAACAGAAAAGTGCATATGCATGCGTGTGTGTGGTGTGGTGTGTATGTGTGTGTGTGGTGGTGTGTGTGGTGTGTGTGTGTGTGTGTGTGTGTGTGTGTGTGTGTGTGTGTGTGTGTGTGTGTGTCTGTGTGTGTGTGTGTGTGTGTTACTGTATGTGTTGGTCTTGCTGGGTTGGATTTGAACAAGCCCATGTCTGTTCTGCCCCGGTGGCCTATGAAATGAGAAAGGCAGCCACTGTGCTGCAGACCTCCACTGATAAATCTACCAGGGTTACCCCTCCGTGTGTGCATCTGCATGGGCTGTGTGTGTGTGTGTGTGTGTGTGTGTGTGTGTGTGTGTCTGTAAAAGGCATGTGTTTGCATATGAGGTGTAAGAGTGCATGCGTATAATATGAGCGTGTGTATATGCGAGTAGTGATCATCTGTGTTTGCGTCTTCAGCTGCGTGACGCCAGAATAGAGATTTGGGAAGATTTGATTTCACACACCCCAAAGCCAAATGTGAGTGTGTCTATGTGTGCATGCGTGTGTGTGTCTGGTGTGTGTGTGTGTGTGTGGTGTGTGCGTGTGTGTGTGTGTGTGTGTGGTGTGTGTGTGTGTGTGTGTGTGGCGTGTGTGTGTGTGTGTGTGTGTGTGTGTGTAATCTCCATCATCGCCTTGAACGCGTGACATTAAAACACCACGAGTCGATTCTTTCTTCAGACATTTTTTTTCTTTCTTGTCGTTTGTCTCATTTTTACCCGTGCGAGCATATTCGTCTCGGGAGACTTAGAGGTCATGTTACCGATCTATGGAGCACTCAAATGGGGTAAGAGAGAGAGCGTTAGCCTAGGATAGAGTCAGAGAGAGAGAGAGAGAGTTAGCTAGGATAGAGTCAGAGAGAGAGAGAAGAGAGAGAGAGAGAGAGAGAGTTAGCCTAGGATAGAGTCAGAGAGAGAGAGAGAGAGAGAGAGAGAGTTACCTCGCTCTTATGACAGGCGAGGTCAGATATCGAAGAGGTGAAGTCAATACAACACACCATTTAGCAGCCATATTCATCTGGAAATGGCTTCTAATGAAGAGGTGATTAAAGAAAGAAAAGAAAAAACAATAATTCCCAACTTAGTCCCGCCCCCCAAAAAATATATTATCCCTGATTTAGAGTGAATATGAGACAAAGAGAACTACTGTATATTCATGCAAGCGTGTCACATCTTAGCATGGCATATTTACCTGCTGTTACCTGCAGTAAACAGGTCTGGGAGCAGCTCTTAAAGTGTGCGGTTTGTGAACAGTGTTTTAACATCACTGGAGCAGCTCTTACTGCTGCATGAGGAATGCTACAAAACTCTCACCAGGGGGCTCGTTCAACAAAGCAAATATTGTCTAGCACAAACACAAACGCACACACACAAACACATACACACACACACAAATACATGCACCTACACACACCTAGTCACGTCTACACAAACTGCACGCTATAATAATTCATGCGCAGCAGCAGATCTAGCATCTTTAGTGCATGCACACGCACAGCCACACACAAGGGTGATGGAGGTCGTTGAGGCGTTTTTTATTTATTTTTATGAGCAAGGCCCTGTTCCTTGTCTGCCATATTTCACCTCTTTAATGCACGTGTGTGTGTGTGTGTGTGTGTGTGTGTGTGTGTGTGTGTGTGTGTGTGTGTGTGTGTGTGTGTGTGTGTGTGTGTGTGTGTGTGTGTGTGTGTGTGTGTGTGAATGTGTAGCGCGGAGAAAAAAAAAAAAAAAAAAACTGCCCGAGACATTATCTTCAAGCCATGACAGCTGTAATTGTGGAGCACATTAAAATGGGTGCAGGGTGACACCTCTAACCACCTTCTATTAAGAAACACACACTCTCACAGAGCACCCCTCTCCTCCCCATCTCTCTCTATCTCTCTCTCTCTTTCCCACACACACACACACACACACACGTACCTCACACACACACACACACACTCAAAAGGTGGATTCATTGTGGTCTAAAAAAAAGGAAATGAGCATCTCCGCGCCCCGTCAAAGCTGAGTGCTTTGAGGAGGGCCGTGCAGTCTGGCCTAATGTGTACATGTTGATGTCTTGATTATATGTGTCAAATGTCTGGCCATACTCTTCAATCGAAACGTCTTCTGCCTTGTAAGTAAAAAGAAGGCAAATAAAGCTTTTTTCATACAAAAAATAAGAGGACAAGAGATGAAAGGAGGGAGACAGAAAGAAGAGGCAACACAGATGTTGTCCTTTTTGGCTGTCATCCCATATACGCTTACGTTTTCCATCATGGTTGTGTTGACCCATTACACATTATAGACCTTATGGATGAAAGAGTTTCCTGAGTTCTACTCCTAATAATCAACTAGCCCAAGACCCTCAGTATACAAACCCTAGTCTGCACAAAATGCAAGACAATGGCACTCCTATGTACAGTATGTATACCACAGAAACAGAGCTAACCTTATTTATAATGTTTCCCCCTCCCATCTCATCTCATTCATTGTTTCAGTTGAATAGTAAACATTGAAGACACTTGACCATATTGGTATACACAGCACTGATTTGAACTATGGTTCCAATTGTGCATAACACTACCAGTGCATGACATTTTGGGCTGGTCTGATTTATTCCATCAAACTACCATTTACTACTAGTACACCTCCTGTTCTGCAGAATTCCAGGTGAGGATGACATTGCTTAACTGAATCCAAACTGTCTGATAAATAGGAGAGGAAGTTGAAAAATGTACACTTTAAAACTCACACGGGAAGATATGTTTGGTCCATATTTGACTTTTCTTTCTATCATTCTCATCATTTATATACAAACACACACACACACACACACACACACACACACACACACACACACACACACACACACACACACACACACACACACAACAAAACAAACACACACACACCCACAGGAGGTGCCATCGATACAGATCTGTATCATAGTGGGCTGTCCGACTAAGCTGGGGCATGGCTGAAACAAAGCCGGGGCAAGCCTGCTGTTTATAATCACCCTTCCTCCTCTGGTTAACCACAAACACTCACCTACTTAGGAATAACACACACACACACACACACAACTGAGAACAAACACACACACACACACACACACACACACCACACACACACACAACACACACACACCACACAACACAACACACACACAGATTTAACATGGACAAGTGGGCACTTGGTAGAAGAATTCAATTGGCCTCTCTCCCTCTCTCTCCTCTCCTCTTCTCCTTGTCTGTGTGTGGGTCTCTCTGCCTCTCTCAGTGTGTCACTAGACATGCCAGGGCCTTAATGCGTTCCAATCTTCTCCACCAACACACACTGTCACCTTTCATTTAAAAGGCCTGCTGACAGGAAGGTCCTAGCATCCCCACTCCACCAGCCATCCCACTCTTTCCCCTATCTGTCTGTCTATCTATCTATCTATCTATCTATCTATCTATCTATCTATTTATCTATCTTTTCTATCTATCTATCTATCTATCTATCTATCTATCTGCTGTCTGTCTGTCTGTCTGTCTATGTCTGTCTGTCTGTCTGTCTGTCTGTCTGTCTGTCTGTCTGTCTGTCTGTCTGTCTGTCTGTCTGTCTGTCTGTCTGTCTGTCTGTCTGTCTGTCTGTCTGTCTGTCTGTCTGTCTGTCTGTCCATATATCTATCTATCTATTTCTCTATCTGTATGTCTATTTATATATCTCTATCTGTATATCTATCTATCTAATCTATCTATCTCTTATCTATTATCTACTCAATCTATCTATCTATTATCTATCTATCATCTATCTATCTATTTCATCTATCTATCTATCTGTCGTCTATCTGTATGTTATTTATATATCTCTATCTGCATTATCCTATCTATCTATCTATCTATCTCATCTATCTTTCTATCTATCTATCTAATCTATCTATCTATCTATTATCTTCTTTCTTCTGTCTTCTATCTATCTCTATCTATCTGTCTATTTCTCTATATGTATGTCTATTTATATATCTCTATCTGTATATCTATCTATCTATCTATCTACTACTATCTATCTATCTATCTATCTATCTATCTATCTATCTATCTATCTATCTATCTATCTATCTATCTATCTATCTATCTATCTATCTATCTATCTATCATCTATCTATCTATCTTCTTCTCCATCTTTCTCACACAACTCCTTAAAGCTCTTTCAGTCTGACACTTAGGACCATCTGCCTTTCTCCATCCATCACTCAAATTACATCTTTTTAGGTGTGTTAGGAGGGGCCTTATTTGCTTTTGTCGACTACATTTCGTTACTTTTCGCCTTTCTTTTATTTCTTTACTTCCATCCCTATCTGTCCATTCTTCCGGCCTCCCTCTGATTGGGTGAAATCAAATCTAATGGCTGCCTTTCAGTGTTTCTGTCTTGTGTCTGTGTGTCTGCCTCTCCTCCCACTGTGTCTCGTCCTAACAGCTTTCTATCTATTTGTCTCTGTGTCAGCGTCGGGCACCTCACACGCCACTTTAGCTGCTCTGCCTCCATTGTGCTTTACCCCTCGGCCCCTCCACCTGGCTTTTTGCAATTGAACAACAAGAGTAAACACCGCTTTTGCCGAACATCAATCACATCACATCGCGCGCACACAACACAACACACACCAACACACACACACACACCCCACACACACACACACACCACACACACACACACACACACACACACACACACACACACACACACACACACACACACACACACACAGGTGTTTATTCAACACACAGTATATATAGATAGATACATACAGACCATAAGAAATAATCCTTTCGTTATTCTGGCCAATTCAACACCTTTTTGCACTGCCAACATTGATTTACATACACACTGTATGTATTATTAGTTTGTATCCGTGAGTGTGTTTGATGTATTCATGGTTTGCATATGCGCGAGTGTGTGTGTGTGTGTGTGTGTGTGTGTGTGTGTGTGTGTGTGTGTGTGTGTGTGTGTGTGGAGGTGGTGAGAGAGAGAGAGAGAGAGAGAGAGTTCTCCCTCTAGCAGTAAATCAGTGCTGTGTTAATTGGCTGGAACAACAGCAACACTTTGGCAGTATATAATGTTTTATGTCGGTGCCTTTATTACCATCTTTAATGTTCATCGCAGTATACTTGTGCGTATAGTGGGGTGTGTGTTTGTGCGTGTGTGTGTGTGTGTATGCGTGCGTGTTCCGCCAGCGTGTGTATATGTAGTGCATTATGATCCTAATGAGACACCGTAGATGAGAGGGGGACTGGAAAATGCGCAGAGGAAACAAGACCATGATAAGCTCCTTAACGATGATCACTCTCTGTGTGCGAGTATGACGGTGTGTACGTGTGCAAAATGCATATTTTGTTGGTGGTGTGTGTGTGTTGTGTGTGTGTGTGTGTGTGTGTGTGTGTGTGTGTGTGTGTGTGTGGTGTGTGTTTGTGATTGTGTATCTCCCACTCTCTTGAGGCCCTCTCACTCACAGGCGGAACACAATCAACGCAGCTCTCATTTGCAATCAGTAATTAGAATGCTAATTAGCCCCTGGGAGCTAACGGGGACGAGTGTATTACAAGGGCTTGATTAGGACTGCTCTATTCCTAAGGGAGGGATTTTACACCTGCACGCCATTGGCTAAAAACACCTGTCCGTCATGGCCCCTCTCATCCGGTTGGGTGTGATCGTGACTGGAATTGGAATGAATTAGACACTAGGAAAACACTTACAAGGCAGTGGTTGCCGACAAACTGCTCATAATAATGAGATATCTCTACTCTAACTACATCTATCTTATGAGGATCAAATACTCACACTATTTACCATTTAAAGCCCCAAACCCAAATCCGCAAAACCCTTCTAACTATGTCATTTGGGGAGTTAGTCGCATGATAGTAAAGTATCTGAAAAGAGGTAGGCATAGTTATCAATCCAAATGAAGGATATTGTCATTTAAAGTTTGATTAACTTTAGATCAATTCTGTTTAGATGAGGCAGGTGGGCTATGCTCTGGTTCTTATAACACCGTAGGTATTTTGAACCAATCACGGCAGTTCTCTCTAAAATTTTTTCCGTTTCCCCCCTAGCTTTTTTGTTTACCTGTGTCCCTCTCCCTCTATACTTATCCCCCACTTTCCACCTCTTCATCCTCTAACCCAAAGAATAAAACACAGTGTTGTAGGGAGGTAGCCATTTGTAACCCAACCAAACAATGACTTCTTCTTGCTTAGGTCCATTCTCCTGTCTGGTTTTAACATATACGACTGAGTTGATAACAGTCCCGGAGATCATTATCATTATGCTAGCTACCCGTATTTTCGTGTCTCTAGCTACTCCCCACAGTCTAATCTAAGTAGGAAGAGAAATATAGTCATGGACTCCACCAAAAAAAAACTCCTGCAGTTTGTTTCATCCTAGGACAGAGAGTGAGTGGATTTAGAGTCGCCCTGGGCTAGACACTCATTAAACATAGTAGTGCTGTTAAAAAAACAAGGTCTTAAAGGTAAGGTAATGGATACAATTGCACATATTAAAACTAGAGAAAGCTCCTTTGTTTTCTTTCGCTTTTGTTTATTCGATTAACATCATTTGCAAAGTGCATTACATTTGCGTGTGTTATTCATTGGGTGGACATTCTGCACACTCCTGCACAAAGTGTGCCGGGCATAAATATTTTATTTTATTAGCTCTTTTATTGTACTTTTTTTGTTATCTTGTCTATTTATATTCTTTTTATTTGAGTTCTTTTTTTCTGCTGTTATATTCTCTATGTTTAATTGTATATGCACCCACAAAAATGTCACTGTATCCGAAAAATGGCAATACAACTGGATTCTGATAGTGAGTTTGAGGGTGTGTTTTGATTGACAATAGCACAGCAAAAATCATTAATTTGTGATGTACGTCGTTTTTTGTACTTTATAGAAATGAGAATGGTATCGATATTCTGATTTTGATGTGGCATGAAATCTAATAATGTGATTTTCCAACCAAAAAAATACAATACCATAGGCCTTTCTATTTTACATCCAATTGCCTAGTAAAACCGACATGGATTTGAACAATGTATTGAAGGATAACTCTGACTTAAGGACAGTTTTGTTCCACTACTAAGACTTTTAGCCTGATGTTGTTGGTGACAATCAAAGAATAAATCCTCAAAGTTAGAGAAAACTGAAATGCATGCTGACATAAATTTAGGTCAATAATGAGAAATGGTGAATTTAAAAAGAAATCATATCAGCACATAACACAACTCGACAATTCTCCCTATCTAAAATGCTTCCTTTCTTCTGGGCCCTATCCAAACCTTGTTGATATTCTGCTGTCTTTGTGTACTACTGGCTCCAGTGACCGTCATCACACAGACAGTCTCACACACACACACACACACAATCGCATACACACACACACAACACACACACACACTAACACACACACACACACACACAACACACACACTACCCCACACACACACACACAACAAACACACACACAACAAACACAAAAAACCACACACACACACACACACACACACACCTACACTCACACACACCAACATGTGATACATCGACACATATCACAGTCTAACTCCTCACAGCCAGCAACCTAGACATTGGTAGATTCACACACACACTACACACAGACACACACACACACACACACACACGTTATACCCCTCCAGCATGCTGTAGACAGATTTTTGTAATGGGTCCAACTTTTTGAACACGAATACAGAGTGCAAGGGTTATGAGCTTTTGAAACATTAGTGGGGTGTCTTGTGGTGTGAAGAGAGTGCTGGGTGTGAAGTGGTGTGCCTTGTGTGTGTGTGTGTTGTGTTTGTGTGTGGCTGGCTGTGTGTGCTGTGTGCTGGTTAATGTGTGTGCGCCATAGCTTGACTGCGTATGCCTAGCATGCAACTGGTCGCAAACCCGCACTCGCGAACCATACATTATATGCTGCTAATAACACATACACATGTACACACACACACACACACACACACACACACACACACACACACACACACACACACACACACACACACACACACACACACACACACACACACACACACACACACACTCCCACACTTATCCAGATACATTGCCAGCCTATTCATTATTTGCATTGGGACTGTTCAATATTTCAGCAGACCCTTCTAATCCCATTACCTTGATCCTCAAAAGTGTGTGTGCATGCATGCCTGTGTGTGTGCAAAGGCGTGTGTGTGTGTGTGTGTGTGTGTGTGTGTGTGCATATTAGCGAGCTACACTGACTGTATTGGAGAGCGAAGGAAAGGGGCTGCTTGAGATAGTGAGAAAGGAAATCAATCTTGGCAGAGGTAAAGAGAAAATGAGAGAATAAAGACAGAGGTGATAAAAGGCTGGAGGCAAGGGAGAGAGGAAAGGAGAGAGAGAGAGGGGGAAGAGACAGAGAGAAGGAGAGGGAAAGAGAAGTAGCAAAGTAAGA
>CM047515.1:8594195-8596695 GCA_026122265.1 Ammodytes dubius | reverse complement strand
TGTTTGGTGAGCAGGCTGGTTTGATCATTAGCAGCGGCTCTACGACTCATTGGAGTGACAGGTCTCTGAGGGGTAAAGAGCTGCGCGGCTCAACCCCGCTCAACCCTATAGCTCCAGAGGCTTCTTCTTCTTCTGCTGCTGCTATGGGCCAATCACTTCCCCAGATGGCCCCGGGTCATCCAGGAAGTAGGAAGTAAAGGGGGTCCACCAATGAAAAAGCCGGGCCTGGCCTTTTGCCGCTGACCCGTTGCACCTTCCTCCCACAAAAACAGACGCAACCTGTCCATGTGTCTGTTTCTCTCTGGCCTTGCGTGTCTCTGTATGGTGTGTGTGTGTGTTGTGTGTGTGTGTGTGTGTGTGTGTGTGTGTGTGTGTGTGTGTGTGTGTGTGTGTGTGGTGTGTGTGTGTGTTGTGTGTTGTGTTTGGTGAGGGGGGAGGAATGGTGTCCAACCGCCCACCCCCCCCCAGGCCAGACAAAGACAGAAACTTGACCATCATTGTTTAGTGGTGGGACGGACACACACACACACAACACACACACACACTACACACTAAATGACTGTCTGCGTGTTTTAGTGGCCAAATGTGCATTTAACCTTCACAGCTTTGACTTTATGACCGGGACAAACAACACCTATAGGCCGCTAGCTAACCAGACATAGTGAGTGACACAGTAAATGATGGCCAGTGTCTTTTCAAAATAAAACGCCTAAGTAAAAAAGAAAAAAAAAACATAAGCCTTAAATGAAATAAAACGAGAGGAAATGGAGTCAGACAGCGGGGCCATAAAACACAGCGATACCCTTGTACAAACTGGGGCAAAGTACGGCGTAAATTTCTCCCAAATTGTTTTCCCTTGCGTCCCCTGTCTCTCTCTCTCCCCCTACTCCATCCATCATACGGAACCACCAGAGATCTATCCCAAACGCGAACATGAGTTGTGTCGATGGGAAAAAAAATAAGATTTATATCGAGCCAGCCCCCCCGCATGTGAGTTGTCCTTTTTTTCCTGATCCACTTTGACTTTTTTGAAATCCAACCTCCACTTTATCCGAAATGTGCGTGTGTTGTGTGTGGGTGGTCCGTATACGTTTGCGTGTGAACTTATCTGTGTCTGCTGTGCGTGTCTTTTTGAAAACAGCTGGAAACTTCACAGAGGAGTGAGCCTCCAGCTAAGGCAGTCATCCCACTATTAGTTTTACTGTTAAGACCATCATGCGCTCTTCCTCTGCCTCTCTCTCTCTCTCTACACACACCAACACACACACACACACACACACACACACACACACACACACACACACACACACACACACACACACACACACACACACACACACACACACACACACACACACACACAACACACAAAACACAAACTAAAACACACACACGTTTCTGAACTTAAGTCCTTAACTTTCAGGGGTTTGTCTCTTTATTAGTATCAAGTACCACAGCTTACTCCCCCCCCCTGGCTATCAAGTTATTTTTTTTCAACCAAAGCTCCTTTTCAACACTCATTTCAAAGTTAGATCCAGCAAAAGGAGGAGTCTTTGTTTTTTTTTAATAGTGTAAACTAATAAAATCTGTCTCTATTTCACCATTTGTTTAAACTTTTCGCTCTGTATTAAAAGCCTGGATGGATATCACATCATAACCAAGATGTCCACCTATAAGTGTCCTCGTTTGTGATCTAGGAAAAACTGATTTGACTGCACATGGTCCTTCTGATTGCCATTTCAGATAAATGCTATCAAGAGTTTAGCACCACGCAGAGACTATGAAACAACTCCGCGTGCACGCCAAGCAAATACTTTGGGGGGTCAAGGACACTAAAACATGATGTCATTATTTGAGATACGACGAGAGATACTTTGAAATGGATCAAAAGGGAGAGCTTTTCTGAATCCATGTATCCGTCTGTGCTCTGATTGATTTGCCAGCCCTGGGGAATCTTTGCCGCATCTATCTCTCTCCTCTCCTTGACTTTCTTTTCTTTTCTTTTTTACATATTTCTTCTTCTTTTTTTTTACCTCTTTTCCTTCCTTCTCTCTCCTCTCTCTCTCTCTCTCTCTCTCTCTCTCTCTCTCTCTCTCTCTCCTCTCTCTCTCTCTCTCTCTCTCTCTCTCTCTCTCTCTCTCTCTCTCTCTCTCTCTCTCTCCTCTCTCTCTCTCTCTCTCTCTCTCTCTCTCTCTCTCTCTCTCTCTCTCCTCTCTCTCTCGTCTCTCTCTCCCCTGGACTCTGAATACTTTGAGCCTCTCTCCCTGCTAGAACTTTGACAACCGAGATCAGAGGGAGCGTTCTTTTTGGTCTCTCTCACACACACACTACAGAAACACACAACACACACACACACACACATCACACACACACACACACACACACACACACACACACACAAAACATACATACAACACACACGCGGTCTCTTTCAGTTGCAGGTGTATCTCTCTGTGTATCTCTAAATAAAGACACAATATGTAGCTGAAATTACTTTGTT
>CM047515.1:8569195-8589195 GCA_026122265.1 Ammodytes dubius | reverse complement strand
CGTACAAAATTATTTTTTTTTTTACAGAAGCTAAAGCTAAAACATAGAGGTTACCTTGTTAGCATTACCTAACTTGCTAAAATGCTTCAGTTGTAATACAGTGATGGGGGCTTGAAATGTTGGTGTATATATTCAAATAACATCCCTCCAAGCAGCCTTATGCTAACTTCTAGCTAGGACTCTCTGACCCAACAACCTGTTCATTCCTGGCGAAATGTACAATGTATCTTATTTGACCAAACAATACACTGTTAATGGCAGGGTGATAAAAACTAAAGAAAGTGCATAATGTGTTGCTCGTAAACAGTAAAAACCTCCCTTAACCATTTCGGGCAACATATGCGGCTAACGCTATGGATTGCTAGCGCCTGTGAGTTGCTGGTGGCCGAAAAGAGAGTAACAAAAGAAAGAGGGATGCGGCAACAGTGAGATGAAAAGAGAGAAAGGGAAAAGAGGAAAAGGATGAAAGCTGTCTCCACTTTAAAGTGGATTAGGGGGCACACAGCGCTGAAACAATGGGAGGTGAAAAATCAAATTAGGCCTCCCCGAAAAAAAACATCAAACGGGGGAGAAGGCAAGGGATGGCTAAGCTTCCTCCGTCGCTAATCTGTTGACTCAATGTGAACGATACACGCCGCCATTCACCGCCCCAAAGACAAGCTGTTCTGCTTCTCCTCCGCGTGCTGTGTTTCGACTGTTTGACTTCTTTTATCATTTTTTTTACGACTGCTTTTTTTTTCTGTTCTGTTGTTTGAGTCTCTGGCTTCAGAGGCCTTGGTGCTGCCCGGTATACGGCTAAAGTCAAGCTAGCTAGACCTTGGCTTGTGAAGATGATAGAAAAAGGTTGGCTGCTGTGAAAAAGCTGCCTTCAACTGACTGGACCATCCTGTCCTGTGTGCTCTATATCCTGTTTTTTACTCTTGCTCTTTTCAAGTCTTCTCTCATCTTTGGTCCTACTTTTTCAGCAGGGCTCATTTATTTGTATTTATTTCTACTTGTTTGATGTGGTGGACTGGGACCGGTATTCCTACGTTCTGTGTTTGGATGTTGCTTTAGCCTAGCTCCCTGCTGTTTTTTTTGTTCTTGTCAGTTTTCCTCATTGTACATATTCCATATCTGTATTCACTACGCTGTCATCTTGTTTCTTCTAATCTCCTCCTGTCAGCCATGTTTCTCTGCAGCACCCTGTGATCTGACTTCAGAGGAGTGAAGCTTACATGCCAACGTTCATATACGTCCACATACCAACAAACAAAGAACACGCATATCTGAGCTGTGTGTGCACCATCATTTGTCTTGGGGGTGAATACAACTCGTGGGGGACTTGTGAAGGACTCGTGGGGGACAAAACAGAAGAAGCAACAACAAACCTGAAAACCAAAGAAAAATAATGATGTCCTAACTTTGGGGCGCAAGAAATCTGCCCCTTTCAACTACAATGGGGCCCACTATAACTCTACAGAGCCTAGGCTGTGTATTAACACTGTATTTTGTTATGCGCAGCAGCACACACAGTAGGGTCAGATAGCAGATATTTACTGATTTTGACAAAGTGATTTTAAAAACAAGCATTCTCCAGAATCCCCCGACTCCACCTTTTAAGTAGCAGTCAATCTATCCCCATGTTGGTGACCAGCTGGTGTGTATCCAGCATCCAGACCCCTCCATTGCACACTGGGCTGGCTGCCTTGCATCTGGACGTTGTCTATGGCACTGGAGTTTTTCCTTTACAAAATGACTTTCTCTCCCCACTCGCCCCCTCCCACAGTTCCCAGTAAAAGAAAGAAGAATGCCCCAGCAGCGAAGCATGTTCCATTGTTCACGCTCTGCCTCCAATTTGCTCTCCACATTCTGCGGCCTGGGCCGAGACGTTACGGCGGCTTAAGGGACAAATCGCACACACAAAAAGGGAGCGAGAGAGCTGGTGGTGGGGTGGGGTGGCGAGTAAAAGATATGGGGAGAAGAGAAGGGGTTGGGGGGGGGGGAAGAGTGAAAAAAGGGGGGTAGACCTCTTCACAGTAGTGCAATTATGGTCCGCATTTGAACCCGGCAAGGGGTTTGTGTGGCTCTTTCCCCGTCACTCTCTGTACTTTTAGCGCCCGAAGCTAATAGCCATAGCCGCTGCAATTTCTACGGTACATGGCATTAACACGGTGGCGTGTCGCCGACAAAGGGGAAGGCATTCAAAAGGGGGGACTTAGAAAAAGAGTCAGCCGGTTTCGCCTGGTTAAGTAGGCCTCACAACCTGCCAAGACAGCACAGACAGACAGACAGCTAGTGTGTTTATTACCAGAGCCACCTAGGGAGAGAGGGTGAGCGAACGGAGCGCAAAAAGGAAGAGATAATTTGTCATTCAGACAGAGAAAAGGCAGTAACATGCTCATCCCCGCTTTAGCACGGGTTACAAGTGGACCTTTTAAAAATATGCACCGCTAGAAGAGGGCAGGAAGCAGCCGGTATGAGTGAATGAAACCTTACCCCCCCCCCCCCCCACACTCCCCCCTCATTTTCCCCGTGTCCCAAAAAGAATGTAGACACTTTTAAATGACGCAATAAAAAAAAACACTATGCGGGGAATAGCACACTGAAAGGGATAGGGTTTCATTTTACATATGAGTAAAAAAAAATTCTACACATTATACCGGACCACCAACTAGGACAGCTGCTTGCACGCTGGGCTCCGTCATAGCACGAACATTATATGCACATAAGCAGAAATATACGCCGTACGAATGAGTGTGAGAAACAGGTGGCCAATTTTTATAATTTGACATACAGTAGCAATGATTTTTTTTTCCTTATCTGAGTGTTACCCTGACTAATTGGAGTGGGCATGTGTTTGCCTTAATGCCAAATTTTCCACGGGCCTTGAGATGAAAAAAATACAATGAGGACATTGTGCCAGTGTGTGATAATCCTCCCCATTATGGCACATACACGCAAACATACTGTCTGCATGTTACAGAACAATTCAGCTTTCAATTACACACACATAAACATGGCTTAAATCAATTGTTATGTCTTGCATGTTTTTGGTTGTGTCATGACATGTGTTGCCAAGGCATGTATCTGTAAAACATATGATTAAAAACGAAATATTTGTTACATTTTATACTGAAAATATATCTTAGAAACATCTCCCCACAACATTCATATATTGTGTCTAAGTGGTCAAAAGTACCTTTGTTTTGCATAACAGTGTTTCAGGTTATCACTGGGATATTTCTATAGAGATTTACGGTCAACTTTATAAAGCATTTTTTTCTCAAGATGGATACATAGGTCTATGTTTGCATCAGTAATTAACACTCATACGCACACACACACACACTACTGCACAGGATGTGTGAGGTTAAAATGGGGTGGTGGGGGGGGGGGGGCAGATGAGCAGAAGGCAGAGTTAGAGAGTCAGTGGCCGTGGGTGTGACACAAAAGAACGTTTCCAATAGAGAAAGTTTTGGGGACACAAAGAGAGAAAGAAGCGAAGGAGCAAAACGGCTGCCCCAACACATAGGAGGAGGAGGAGGCTAGAAAGCCAGGGTAAACTCCCACATTCACACACACACACACACACACCACAACACACACACACACAACAAGGGATCCCCCGCTGCATTCAAAAGACCATCTGTGGCTTGAAATGGATGAGTGTTGCGTATATGGTGTGTGTGTGGGGGGGGGTGGGGGATGGGGGGTGTGTGTGTATTCAAAAACATTTCTGTTTTAATTCTTGCCTCCTGAGCGGAGAGAGGGGAGGAGCAGAGGGAGGCAGGCGTGAAAAGGTCCTGCTACTGCGTCCTATCACTTTCTTTAAAAAAAAGAGGGAGAGACCTAAACAAGTGAAAGAGAGATACAGGAGTGTGTGTGGTGTTGTGGTGGTTGTGTTTGTGTGTGTGTGTGTGTGTGTGGTGTGGTGTGTTGTGTGTGTGTAGTGTGTGTATGTGTGTGTGTTGTGGTGTGTGTGTGTGTGTGTGTTGTGTGTGTGTTGTGAGGCCCCCCTATAACACAGGGCCAACGACACAAGCCAAATTACACGGGGCGAGCTGGACGGACACAGCTATTTTGTTAACAAAACCACTCTGAAATCTGGCATTAGGGACACAAGAGTGACTAACCGGGACAGACGTTAAGGGCCCGTTTAGGAAATCCACCATGTCCCACTCGTTAGCAAACACACGGGCCAATGCTTTTAATGCCAAATTAGCCCAAAATCCATTTTTCAGCCATCATTTTGCTTTCAGATTTACTCGATCAAATCTGAGATGTGCAGATCTCAAAATGTGACTTATCTTCAATACGTATTCTTTACATTTTTATGTTTACGTCCTTATTACAATAACATATTGTTTATGTCAAAAGGTATGCTATTTCTATGACATTCTATAGAGATTTACACTGTGTTGATGGTACTTATACTACGTGGTATTATGCTCTCTATATAAGTTGTTTTTAGTTTTCAGCAGTTGTTTAACGGGACTATTGCCATATAATCATAGTATATTGATAATTCCTAATCATATTATTTTTTGATGTGATCTTGGTTGCTTTGAAATTTCCAAAAAATTCTTTAAGTAAGGCTACATGATAAAAAGCTAAAATACATTTTAGATCATTCTATCTAGATAGACTAGAAGAAACAGACACATTAGGCCAACAAGCAGCCATTTATTTTGGAAAAAAAAATGCCCTTCAAGACGATTGAACTAAACTTGTTTTTTTGTCCGTGCCTCTTGCTGCTCTCCTCTCTCTCTCTCTCTCTCTCTCTCTCTCTCCCTCTCTCTCTCTCTCCCTCTGTTGTTGTCTGCCTCTCTCCAGATTGAGTGCCTCCGATTCACTCCCACAACCCCCCTCCATGTCAATTAATTAAGTGCACGCTTTTCTTTGGCCGTGCACGCCAATTAGCATGAGATAAATATGCATTAGCCGAATTATCTTGTCGTGTCATTTACCCTGTCCCCCACCCCCTGCACTCCTGTTCGGATGTTAACGCTAATTTGCATCCTGAGTATTTTTAAATGCGTGTTAATTAGGCCCAGGTATTAGGTCTTACCTTGAAGCGCAGACCTGACAGAAACGTGTTCAAGTGCTTTTTACAGCCAATGGGAACCTGACTTATTCTAATTAAAGGGGATGAACGGGAGATGTCGGCAGCTTGTATACGCATATGGTTAGAAGCAAAAGCTTAATGATTTAAAAATATGGATCCTTTTTTTTATTGTTAATTTTATTTAATTTTCTTATGTTTTTTTTACATTTAGCAGGAACAGTAGCAAGAGTTAACTAATAATTATATATATTATCTTCATTTTTTTTCGGACTCTCAAGTATAGGTCCATAGCTAAATAGAAAAACTAAGGAAATACATACAAGAAAAAATTAAAACAATATACTCGTGATGCATGAAAGTAATATCATTATTAAGAAGAAGTTTGTTACAATCTGTTATTTCTATATAAAAAAAAATATTACAAGGATGTGTGGCCTTCTCAAGTCATGCATTTAAACGCAAAGAAGCAGTTATAATGCTCTCAGCCTCCCTTGTAAAAAACTGAAAAATGTCATCTCTTCCCCATAACATGATGCCAAATGGCCGTCTCCAAACTTCCTGCGAGATAATCAAATAACGGGGCCCGTAGAAGTCGATTTCTTCTAATAGGCGTCGGGGCAATTCAAACGATAGACTCCATAGCGTTACATCACTCACAGAGCACTCTGACAAGCCATTTGCTGACAATGAATTACCTCACCGCCCCATAAAAACTAAACTAATGCGAAATATCCCATATTTTAATCAACTTGGAAGTATAGGGCGGAGGAAAAAAAAGTATCGCTCCTCTTTAAAAAAATAATATTTGGACCGAGGCCGGGCATAGCCTTAATTGAATTAACGTGGGGACCATATTTGATTTGTACCCGTTAAAAAAAAACTCTATGCTTTATGGCGTAATACCGGAAAAAGTATATCACAAGAGGTTAACGACTTGTAGAAAAAAAGGCCTTGTGCAGGTTTTTTCATAATTACATTTTGTCAGTGTTTGATTGTCCGCAAAACTAAATCTGGGAAAAGTGATTTTTCAACAGGTTCTCCTCTGTATTAAATCAAAAAGGGGGGGGGGGGATTGTCTAAAGGACACAGGGCTTCATTTAGTGTTTCTGTACAACTAAGTGAGGACAGAAAGAGGAGGATGGATTGAGTGTCTGTGCCCTAATACATTCTCTTTAACACACACATATACACGCAGTGGAGCGTACTGAATGGCAACTTACTCTTAAAGAAATCAATTACAGCAGGAAGAAACTAATAACTTAAAGAGATACTGCGGGAATAAGTGGAATAAGTATACTGAGTCGTCATCTACTATGGAGCCACTGCAAGCAACAGACACAACATTCAACCTATTAGCAATACTATAGTCAATAGTAGTGAATGCATCTGTTTGTTTTTTTCAATAGCCATAGTGGACATTTAAAATGGATTTGCAAAATGACTAGAAAATATTTTGAAAAATGTACTTTTTTTAGCAGTCTAAATGCTAAACAGATGGGCAACACTCAATGCATTTGTGTGGGGCTGTTTTCATGTGCGTATTAACGTGTGCTTTTTTTTCCACTTTTTCTTTGCACGATGTTAGACTCAAATTAAAACAAGTAAAGAACTATCTCAGGGTTGGCTGCATACACACACTACTTTGATATCATACATGAATAGCTATTGTGTTTTTTTTGTGGCAAAATAAGTAAAATATAGAATTTTGCCTTCTTTTCTCTGCAGCTTACCGTTAGAGAATATGGCAGAAAATAAAAGCTAATAACCTATTTATTTGTACAGAATAAAGAGTAGACTAATGTGTTGTCGTGGTAAGTTTCCAAATGAAAACAAAGCTGCAAATATTTTTTTGTTATGACCCAAATGCATTATGGGCCTTCCACTGGATGCTATAGGAGTGTCTGAGAGGGAGAGAGAGCTTCATGAAGTCAAACAAGAAGCTAAAGTTCTCTTACTGACTGGATCTGGTATGCAGAGCACTAAATTGTCTCCCATAACAAAAGCCTGAATGGCTGAGAAAAAGAAACTGCAGTGTAGTGTCAGTGTGTGTGTGTGTGTGTGTGTGTGTGTGTGTGTGTGTGTGTGTGTGTGTGTGTGTGTGTGTGTGTGTGTGTGTGTGTGTGTGTGTGTGAGAGAGACCTCTTGTTTCTTGACCTCGGGAGTCCTCAGTCCGAGCTGACCTACTCAGACACAAGCTGACAGGACCTCCCACCCTCTCTCTCTCTCTCTCTCTCTCTCTCTTCTCTCTCTCTTCTCTCTCTCCCCTCTCTCTCTCTCTCTCTCTCTCTCTCTCTGTCTGTCTTTCACTCTCACCCTCTCTCTATCAATTGTTCAGTTTGAGCATGCATCATCTGCCCCAACTTTAGGGGACGCGTTGCACTCACTCAAAATGCAAATGTGCAGTCCACCATTTTTCTAGATGAGCTACTTGTCACTTGGTTTGTGTGTGTGCTTGTGCGTGTGTGTGTGTGTGTGTGTTTGTGTGTTTGGAAAGTATCTTGTCAGCATTCTCAGCTCTCCAAACCAGAGGTCATTTAGTGCCCTATGCATAGGGGAATCGGACCCCTGACACCGCAGAATCAGTGCCTTGCTCAACTGCCAGAAGTGGAGTTTTGGCTCAAATATGGACAGACTCATTTACTAGTCTGTCTCTTTTTTAATTTTCATAATTTTTTCAGATGAAGAGAATGGTTTTGGTCAAATTGTTATTGAGACTGTTAACCTTTTGGTTAATTCTTACGTCTAAAATGTCTTTCAGATTGTGGAAGAAGTGTTGAGAAAATACATGGGGAGAGACACTGGGTGGACAGAGCAGAGGGGATGGCTCAGTGTGTGTGTGTGGTGTGTGTGTGTGTGTGTGGTGTGTGTGTGTGTGTGTATGGGGGGGTGTGAGTGTGTGAAAGTCTGAAAGAGGGGTGCCTGATGGAAGCTGAATGCCACCACCCAGTAGGCCGTGAAATCAGAAACCCTTGCCAACAAGTCAGCCACCCGCACACCAGCCGTCGCTCCGTGTGTGTGTGTGTGTGTGTGTCAGTGTGTGTGTGGCAGGGCTCCTCTAGGGAAAGCGCAGTCATGCAAGGTATCACCCAGCTCCTCCTCCATGCTGCTATCTCCCATTGCTCCTTGTCCATTCTTTCTCCTCCCAATCACCACTGCACTACATGTCCATCTAGGCATGTGTGTGTGTTGTGTGTGTGTGTGTGTGTGGTGTGTGTGTGTGTGTGTGTGTGTGTGTGTGTGTGTGTGTGTGTGTGGTGTGTGTGCCATACAGCTCAGTTATATCTGTGTTTTTAACCTAACACACACACTCTCACTAACTAGAAAATGATAGTTTTGGTAGAAATGTTTGTAAATATTAAAATTAATAAAGAGTTGACAGTAGAGGTGTATGGAGGAGTTTCATGCCAAATAGAAATTACAGACAACCTAAGACTGCATTGAAGTGATATCTTGCTTATGCAACTGTAACTGAGTGTATTACATGTTTAAAAAATAGGAAAAAAGGGGCCCTCTGACATGTGCAAAATCACCCCATCGTATGAAAATATTCATCAGAACCCGATGTCCGAAAATGTCTCTTCAACAGATCCAGTTCATGTTTAACACAGCCCTCGGGTAAAGGGGAGAAAAAAATGTAGCACGAAAACGCCAAGGGAGAAGCTAGGCGTGTCAGAGCAGCGCTGTAAAGAAACACCTGTTTTTCCAATGCAGACTTCTTTCTTTCTTTCTGGTATGTTCCAAAGAAAAATGTGTGTTTTGCTTGCATGTAAAGTTCCCCTTAACTCCGCCTTTTTTTAACGTCTAAAAACGAAAAAGAATAGTGTTCTGAAAAACGCCCCCCCCCCCCCCAGGCCCCCCCTCCTCGTTCTCTGTCTGTCTTTTCTTTTCTCCTTTAACAAACTCCCCTCTTTTTCCTCGCTGTCTCGGTTAAGCGCGGCCTGATTACCATGCTGCCGGTGACTTTTCCCCCTCTTGTCTCACTCTCACTCTTTCTAAAGGGTACTTAATAAAATTCTGAGTCCGGTCTCTGTGTGTGTGTGTGTGTGTGTGTGTGTGTGTGTGTGTGTGTGTGTGTGTGTGTGTGTGTGTGTGTGTGTGTGTGTGTGTGTGTGTGTGTGTGTGTGTGTGTGTGTGTGTGTGTGTGTGTGTGTGTGTGTGTGTGTGTGTGTGTGTGCGTGTGTGTGCGTGCGTGCGTGTGAGAGAGAGGTAAATACTTTTCTCGTGTTTTGTTTCTCGGGTACTTAATAAAATCTGAGTCCTTTGAGGCCCTGTCACAAAAGCATGGCACGTCTTCCGCACATACACATGAACACACACACACACACACACACACACACACACACACACACACACACACACACACAGACACACACACACACACACACACACACACACACACACACCACACACACACCACACACACACACACACACACACACACACACACGGCCCTTAATTTCCATTAGAGAGGAGGAACAAACTAGCGTCTGGGGCTGCAGTTCATTCTCACTCCAATCTGCCAGAGTATATAGTTTGGCCAGACGGAGAGAGAGAGAGAGAGAGAGAGAGAGAGAGAGAGAGAGAGTCAGAGAGAAAGAGAAAGAGAAAGAGAGAGTAGATATACAGTACATGAAACTTTCCACTTGTTGTAACTGATGAGCCAGTACCTCCAATTAAACATAACTAAAATGGCCAACTGATGTCCTATTTTATCATTGGGAAAATATTATTGAAAGACTTGAGAGCGAGGTATAAGCGACCTCACAAAGCCAAATTCTCCTCTATTTAAGGACATCACGTCTTAAAGAGCTGTATTCAATTTCCAGATTAAATTTTGTCAAGACCCGGCCGGGACACATGTTTTTTGATACTTCAAAGTAGCTTTGTATTATTGCTGCCTGATATGTGTATGTCCACACAGAAGGTCAACATCTTAATTTGCATCTCATGTTCATACTAAAGTAGATCACATTCTGTCTTTGGTCCATACTGAGTAGTTAGGCTGTCACAACATCCTGCTCATACACACACTTGTTAGAGGGACATAGATCTCTCATTTAAATGTGTACTTACTGTATATGCCATACAATTTCTCCCATTCTGCCCTGTGTTTCTTGCTCTTATTAATGATTTAATATACTTATAGTCACCTACTTAACCTTAATGCTAATAGGTCAATAATTGTAATAGGTATATTAAGTACCAATGTCAAATGTGTGATATATATGGCTTCTTATGGGGATTCTTTATTACACACGCAACCAAAAAAAAGGAGGGGGGGGGAGCATACTGGCACCTGTCAGACATGTTCCCCATACTGGGCAGAAAGAAGAGAAATGTTTATTCTGTAGCTCTCTAATCATTTGGGGGGGGTTAAGAATCCATCTGTAACGACCAAATATGGGCTTTTTCCTCCTGCTGGAAGACTAATGGCTTTAGTATTAATGAAAGTCTTTCTTTTCCACGCGATGAGAAATTAATCAAAGATAGAGAGAGGGTAGGAAAGGAAGATATTAAAAGTTTAACCGGGGCTAAGTAATTCATTATCCTCTCAGAAAGCATTTGACTAAGATAAACTCCTCCAGATTAAGATTTCCTTTTTTTTCTGCTCACACACTGTCATACACACACGAGCAGCAGGCTACATCACATGAGGGCATGGTCGTATGAGGAGGAGAGACAGAGATATGCTTCATTTTCCATAGCGCAGCACGGTTCGGTTCGGCATGGCACGGTTTCGAAACCCCTCAGACCTGTCTATGGGTTTCCACTGCCGGCAAGCTACCCAGACTTGCAATAGGCAGGGTTTATGCTGAATGCCGCGGCTACGTTACTATTGTGACATCATAGCAGCGGGACACAGTGTAGCACGCTGATCAATTCAATGAGAGGAACAAACGCCACGCAATAGAACAAACAGCAACATTTTTCCTCTAAACACAAGACTGTTCACTCTTGCCGAGGTGACTACACACAGCGGTTTATCTCTAGCACGGAAATGAGGATTCTGTCGACCAATCAACAGACTGCAGTGTTAGCTCCACCCATTTGGGACCCTTTGGGACGGCTTGGTACCCAAACGAAAGGGGCACAATAATAGGTGCGGCACGGTTTGCTTTGTTTGGTACCCTTTCCAACTTTTGACAGTGGAAACGCAAATAAATGCATCCTGAGCTGTACAGAACCAAACTGTCCCACTCCGTGGAAATGTGGCTTTAGAGAACAGACGAAATGGCAATAGGCCTGACAAAGTAAAAGAATGGCAAGAAAGGAGGAATAAAAAAAGTAATATAGGGAGAAAATATGAGATGGATAAAGTAGTGGTGGCAGAGATAGAAGAGAAAGAAGGATGGAATTCTCCTCACTATGCCTCTCCTCTTCCTCCCCCCATCCCTCCTTGTTCCTTCGCTCTCCCCTCACTGCTAAATTATTCAGGGCCACTTCTGCGGCACGCTTGATTAAGTTTTCATTTCTACAAATTACCATTTGGGAAAACCGCGAGCGCGCTACTGAATCACATCACCGCAGTACACAAGCTACAAGACTGTTTACCTGCCGTTACACACAGAGAGACGGAGAGGAGGAGAGATATGCAAAGAGAAACAAAGGCGGCATAAATGATCGCGTTATACCTTAATCATTTTTCTTTGTGTTGTTGTGATCCGTACGTATTGTAAACGGCTTGTTGTCAACACCGCGGTAATTCTTCCACGGTCACGCCGGTAAAAAAAAAAAACGTCTTTCTTTCAATTGAATTGCAAATTACCAGCGGAAAGGGAGAAAACAGAAATACAGGGGCGGGGAAAAAGAGAAAGATAATTAGATGTAAAGAGAGTGCGAGGTGGAGGCTGGCGTTCTAGTCTCTAATCTACTGTACATACAGGGTGATGTACTCTGATTGCACACAACAGTCAATAGGTCCCATTAGGAAGAACAATGAGAGGCAGACCAAACATTTCGCACCCAGTTAAACCCCTATTAGTGTGAATGCATTGTAGTCACTTTTTCAAACTGCCTGTTGAAATGGCCAGCAGCTAGAAAACTGAACTGAGAGGAATGTCTTCACTCGACTAATTGAGATTCAACCTGTTTGCACCAGTGGAGTTGTAAGAGGAGGATTTGTAGACTTCTCTAAGGACAGGGAACACAAATAAAAAAAAAACTTAAAGCTGCACCTATATATTCTTTAACCGGAATAGTTCAACTTTTTTTTTTTAGTGTGTTGCCTCACTCGCAGTGCACTATTTAGAGTGCACTATAACGTGGTTAATAAACAAGTACCAACTAGCACACAGGACCGTCAAGTGATGTTGTAAAGTTTATCGTCTGACTATCGGGCGGAGGCAGGCTAATACCTCCCATTGACTACCAGTATTTGAGCTAAGCTAACTAGCGATGAGCGACCTTTGCCCATCTCTTCTTCAAAAAAGCACGCGCAGTTAAAGGAACGGTTCCTTTCGCCCTGTCTAGAACCCGAGCGTGAGGCAAGAAGAAGCTAAACATTAAAAATTCACAATTAATTCCTAGCTATTCCTTTAAAAAAATTAAAAAATGCAATGTCATTCTCAGTCATATCATATAAAAAGAGCACTGTACATTTTGACAACCGACAAATATCTCTTTTAGGAAAGGTGGTGGAGTTCTAGTTCACTCTGAGCAATCGTCACCTTGTTCAGCCCATCATAACTATGATCAGTATCTTGAGGGGGGGTCTCCGCGGCCCCGTGTGCGGCAGTTAGGGAAATGATGGTGGTTATATGTAGAACATGCATGTTTAGGCCAGTGGGAGGCATGATTTGTATATTCCTGTGTCTGCAGGTGTACCGGATAGCAGGATGTCCGCGTACGATGTCCTTTTACTGTGTGTATAGTATGATTAGGGAAGGGCCCATATCCCGGTAGGGTTGAGGACTGTGACTGTGCGTAATGCATATGTTGTCAGTATGCAAGAACGTCTGTGGCTGTGCTGTGTGTGTGTGTGTGTGTGTAGAACTAACATAGTAGTCCCAGAGGCCCTCTAAGGCTAGCAGGTATCCAGCTCTAGTGAATCAACCTAATAAATTCCCCCAGAAAAACACCTCCCTGGCTAGACCCCTATGGAAATTACACTGGAATTATTAGCACCACAGACACACACAGAAGCTTTTTTTCCTTTTCTTATGCCTCATTACTGCTAATGGCCGCGTTTCCCAGAATCCCAAAGAGCCTCTTTGGGCTAAGTACTACTTTGGAGCGCTCGTAAGAACGCTGTGAAAGAAGAATGCGTTTCCCAGATTCCTTCTTAGCGAAAGTAGTACTTTCACTAAGATGGAACTGTACGACGGCGCTGACCCACTCTTTCAACCTTCTTAGCGACCAAATCGTCAGTGATCATGCTGCGTCAGGGAAATTTATTTCCTCCACTTTTCGAAATAATAAAACAATGTTCAATGCGGACCTGGCGCAATAAACATAAACTAATAGTAGAGAAAAAAATGTTTTAATGAATTACACGTTTACGTTTTCCACACACATGTGAGTTTATAGTACTACACATAAAAAAACATCCACAACCCTGTGGCATTTGACAGATATCAAGGAAACAGATTTAATTGAACTCAGCTGAACCTCATCCAGAGCGGCTCCACCTGCTATAAAGGCGTTGCCAAAGTCCGCGCGTGTGAGAAAACCATGGCTGCATTACAACAGCCTCGCCGTGCGCGAAGCCAGGCGGTTTACATAAATGCATACGTGCGTCGGCACTTCTCCCCACTGGACGTGCTATCAGACCGGGCCGTCCAGGCAAAGTACCGACTGCCCCGGCCGTGCGGAGATCCAACGGCTGATCACTCTGGTGTCTCCACACACATGCAATTTTTCCTTCAGCCCCCGGAGATGCAGCTTCTGGCTGCGCTGCGTTTTTAAGAACATATCAACCTCTTCTGAGGTCCAACAACCCCCAGCCCCTACCCCTTTACCACCAAGCACTGATCACTAAACCATACACCCACAACCACCACATCACCCATATACTCTCAGGCCTGAAGGCTGAAATAAATAAACAGAACCAGCAGATGTAGGCTACATGTAACGTCCTGCACACTATGAGTATTGCTGCAGTGTCCGAGTGCTTTACCTGAAAGTCTAGCACTGGAATGCTGTTGAAAAGGCACACTACGCACACGTCATTAACCTACGCTTAGATAAATTACAAATTGCCTGGGACTTTTTGTTGCTATAGGTTTGACACTCTCATTTCAATGCAAAATGATACACACAATACATGGTTGAAAAGGAAACCAAAGTAGTTTATTGAAACCATATGGGGGAGGGGTTACTCTGCGCTGTCTTTAATGGGCGTCTGCATCACCTGCAACGAAGGGAGATTGATTAGTGAAACCTTCGCACTCTTCCTTTTTGTTTGGTTCTGGAACTCCTGCCACTTCTTCCTCACAGCACGCCAGTCACGCAGGCCACATGGGATGGAGGGGGACATATTTTCGGCTATGGCCTGCCTAACACGGTTCTTCACCGTGATGTTCTTTTTGCCCTTGTTCCCCCGAATAAAACTGCCCGGTGCTGCCAGACCTCGTCCACTAACGCCCATCTCCTCCGCGGTAAACGACGGTGCCCGCTTGTTTCTTTTTCTGCCGCTTTCTTCCACTCTCACATGTGTGTGCCTATCCACGGGGTATATATGCGCTAATGGGCTTGATTACTACTTGGATACACTTGTTGCCCCCCCCCCCCCCCCCCCCCCCCCACACACCCCCACACACACACGATACCTGCGTAGCCTAATTCCACCTGTGTGGGGGAGACCACGGGGCGCTGTGTGTGACTTATGCGCTGATAAAGAGGTGGGTGATCGATTTGCCTGGCATCGATTTATTCAGTTTCAGCACGACCGCGGTGGACAGCTCCCACCAAAGTACTTCTTTCGATGCTTCTTTCGCTTCATCTTACGGCTCTCCAAAAAAAGGGACTTAAGAAGCCATCTGGGAAACACCCGTATCTTAACGCTCCTTCTTTGGCGAACCCTTCTTTCTTTGGCGAACCCTTCTTTCGACCCTTCTTTGGCCCCAAAGAACGATCGATTCTGGGAAACGCGGCCAATATTGGTTCACAATTCACATTGCCTAGATTTACGGTCGGGCATGTATACGGACAGCTAATCAGCAAGAGACCACAAAGGGCCCTTCTGTCGCTACAAGATAAAGATAAGCATCTAACCACCATACACACAAACACAGAGACACACACATACATGCGCACACACACCTGTAGCTGGCAGATAAGCGCTGGCCTTTCATGCTAGAAACAACAGGTTCTGATTTACTACTTTGGATAACTGCAGCAAAATGCCTGCTGATTATACTTCCCTCATTCTGTCTATATGTGTGTGTGTGTGTGTGTGTGTGTGTGTGTGTGTGTGTGTGTGTGTGTGTGTGTGTGTGTGTGTGTGTGTGTGTGTGTGTGTGTGTGTGTGTGTGTGTGTGTGTGTGTGTGTGTGTGTGTGTGTGTGTGTGTGTGTGTGTGTGTGTGTGTGTGTGTGTGAGAGAGAGAGAGAGAGAGTGGTATCGGCAGTTGATTTGTGTGGCATCTCTGATGAAAGCAATCTGTCATTGGGTGGCTATACTCGTGTCAGCCTGTATCATGTACGGGGCTGCATCTGTGCGCATTGTGAGCGGTGTGTGTGTGTGTGTGTGTGTGTGTGTGTGTGTGTGTGTGTGTGTGTGTGTGTGTGTGTGTGTGTGTGTGTGTGTGTGTGTGTGTGTGTGTGTGTGTGTGTGTGTGTGTCTAAAGGTTGCGTTGTTGATTTACGGTCGTCTCCCATGGCGAAACAGCCAACACGGTTCCTCCTGTAGCCGCTGACAATGGACGGTGGATTAACGGCCCGCCTTCAGCCCTCTTCCTCTCCCCTCCCTCCATCCATCCATCCCTCCCTCCCTCCCTCTTTTCTCTGCCTCTCCGTTCCTCTCTCGCTTGTTAAAAACCCCCGGCTCCTAATTAGCGCTTGTGTTAGCCCGGTGATATACTATCTGCTATCTTTCTTACACACGCTGAAGAAAAAGGAGGACATTTATTTTAGTGCTCTTTTGCTCTTTTTGTCTTTTGCTTGTAATGCGTCGCCCCCGGACACTGTCCGATTCCTTATCTGCTCCGCTCCCTGCTCTGCTCTCTCACTGTTCCCTTTTCTTCTCCGTTTAGCCCTTCTTCTCTTTCTGCTTGACTGTTGCCATGTCAAATTAAGGCCTTGTCCAGACTGGCGCTAGCACTGTGTCAAAAAAGACCAGAGCCTCCTCTTTCATTTCAGATAGACCAATTGAGTTGGCACAGCACAGAGGAACTATGGGCATTTGTACAGAGCCCAAGCACACTTGACGCCTAAAGTCCAATTTAGTTTTGACCAGTGTGAGTGATCCGTACCGTACTCAAGCACGGTACACTTCCTTGGCCCTGGCTGGGTTGGAATAGCTGTGATTCGGCATGGTACGGATGCTTATGTACGAGCATGAGGACAGCAGCCCTACCATCAATTTATATGTGACTATTCCAGTCAACGGACATTTAAAAACATGCTTTTGAGTTCGCATTGGTCTGATGCGAAAGTGGGATGTTTGCTGAAGATTTGGCCAGATGAAAATATTTAAAAAAAAATACAACCACAGACTCAATAAGCATACACATTCAAAACGTCTAATCTAATGTGTGCAGACAGTCTCTCATTTCCCTTTCATTCAGGTTTTTGTCCCGTACCTGAACCCATCCAAAGTCCTATGTGAGTGCTGTCCAACTCTTTATCTTCTGGAGTCATAATTCAGGGGGCTAACTGTCAATAAACCAACTTCTGTCTCCAATCTTGAAGTTCTTGAGGCAACTGCATGCAACTATGGAAGATTTCAACTGGATTGCTTTCCAGCTCATATAATCGCTTTATGGCACTACAACAGGGAAGGGAGACTTCCAGTGCAAACAGAGCTTTCTGTCGCGGGGCAGATGGTGGAAAAAGAGTGATTTCCTTGAGGAGAAATCACTTCTTTACACGTTTGTGATTTCCATGATAGCAGGAAAACAAACAGCTCCCTTGGAAGTTATAATCCATTACAGTTTGGTTTGCGTTGGATTGGTGACATCCATGGTTACTGTTGGTAACGCTATAGAATGCTTTGATAATATCAAGTGTTCCAGTCCTGCTGAAAATGTATCTATTGCTGGCAGCAAAAATAAAAATAAATTGAGCAAAGTTGTGTGTCTGTTTACGTCCCACTTAAACAAACTGCTGAGAGAATTCATCGCATCAAGTTGTTTGAATAAAGAAGACTAAATAAGTCGGTCAACAACATGAAAAGAATATGAGCTGGCACACACATGACGTGCAATGAACACATGCGCCGGCTTGTCTTCCAAATTGTTTCCACAATGTGTGTGTTCCTAGTGAATTGGGGGAGTGAGTGGTGGACTCTGCTTGGAGAGGTAACCCATTAAAATATATTTCAAATGCAAAAGCAGAGCAAATACCAGTAGTCCATTTAATAATTAGGCTTGATGTCATTTTTAAGTTTGTTATGACATTTCAACACAAATTTTTTTTTTTAATTTGTGCATAATAAACGTGTCAAAAGGTTTTATTTTTCGGTTCATCAAAAACAGGGTATTTCAGTTTAATACTGGAATCATCACTTTAATCAAAAAGCATTGCTCCTGTTGGATATGGCATTGTTTTCCGTTGTGTCACTTGTGAAGAAACATTAAAAAATGTGATAAAAATGTGCACCGCCATATTACCTGAGTGGTATAGGTGCTTTATAACAACAGATCAAGGCAAATGAAATAGAAACGGTAGCCGTGCACCTGCATCAGCGCTCCCTTAAGTTTTATTAGTAACATTTCAACCCATCACAGGCGGTGATATAGAGACTTTTTTTTAAAAACATTTGCTTACTTTTAAATCCTACAACTGCACACCTAATTTGAAAATCACACCATTTCTGTGTTAGTAAATGTTACACACGGCGGCTTTAATCTTTCCCTTCCACTCAGCTCTCTTGCTGTGGTTATCTACATCTCTCTCTCTCTCTCTCCCTCTCCTCTACTGCTTCCTTCTCCCCCTTGTGCTCTGTCTCTCTACGCGGAGGCCATAGATCTCTCTAACAGGCACTATCTGCAGCCCTAAGCCCTAATGAGGCATCATAAGGCCAACAGTTTGCAGCAGCGCCCTCGCTCCTCTTTTATTTGCCAAACCATATCTCTTCCTCTCCCCTTCCCTCCCTCCCTCCTCCCTCCTACTGCCCTCAACTCGTCTCTCAATTGCTCTCTCAGTCTGCCCCGCTCGCCATATCTATCTCTCTCTCTGTCTCTTTCCTCCCATAGCCCTCTCCATCTCATCCCTCTCTCTCTCCTCTCTCTCTCTCTCTCTCTCTCTCTTTTTCTGTTGCACTAAACCAGCCATTGTAGTTTATCTCTCTTCCCCATTCACCGCATTGAGCTAACCCTCTCTCTCTCTTGAATCATATCTGGCCGTCTACATATGCTAAAGCCTAGTGTAATTACGGCAGCTCTTAAATAAAGACACGCTCCTAAAGCTGTCGGGCCCTGGAATCACAGCCAAACAAGGCAGGAGGGGCCCATCATCCTCCGCCAGCAACAAAGCTGTCATAGATAACTATGGATTTATCGCCCGCCCTATGGATGAGAACGAAGGGGGAGAAAGGAAAGAGAGAGAGAGAGAGGGGGGGGGGGGAATATATGTGTCAGATATTGCCTCAGACAGAGAGGGACACATGGGTAAATCCACCTTTACGCTAAAAAGTTTAATCACGGTTTCATTTAAGGGGAAAGTGGTAGAAAATGAAATGAGATGAATGGATGGATGGATGGAGGAAGAAGGAATTAGATAAGAGAGAGAGATAATGTTGTACAAAGAAAAGGTGAAAATGGTGGTTTGTGTTTAGGTTTTAGTCCACTGGGGGAAAGGATACTTCTATGCAGGCTCCAACAATTTGTTCGTGATGGAAGTAAAGCTAAAACGCTACAGTGGAATGTGTGGAAGGTCATTGCCAATCTGTTGAATGAAAACCAAAAAAAATCGTCTTCTCGTTTTTCAGAGCAGGAACCCAAAAGAACCATAAGAAAAGATTGGTCAATGGCAAAGTTGGATGTGAAATATTGACATACATGGATTTATTTTTTGCCCTCCATTAGCATAGATTCATCGATGGACACATTATCAGAAAGGCAATCCTTTATTTTTCAAATTAAATATTTTTTATATTAACAATTTAATTTGTGTCACCAAACCGGTATGCCTCTTATATACCATACAAACCAAGTAAAAACAGGCCAAGACTCTAGAAAAGTCTGTCTGACAAACTAGCATCAGCACAATATATTGTGATACATTACCGCTCACTTGACCTCACTCCTTGGCAGGACTTTGCCTGAAAACACTGCATGCATTATCAATCTCCAAGCCGTTATGACGGCTTCTTTAAAACAACACAATGTCAGAGAGTCTCCATTCTGTAAGACTATTCCTAGGCCCCTGCCAAACAAAGACGTCCATTCAAGCCTATAACGTGTCTCTGCCGTGTCCTATGGTCATAAAGTCCTCCTGTGTCTGTCAAAATGCAACAGCTAAAGTCAATATTATCCATGCATCCCTGCTTTTGGAGATGAATATGGAGCGCTAGGCTGTCCTGTCTGTCTGTCTGTCTGTCTGTCTGTTGTCTGTCTGTCTGTCTGTCTGTCTGTCTGTCTGTCTCTGTTCTGTCTGTCTGTCTGTCTGTCTGTCTCTGTCTGTCTGTCTGTCTGTCTGTCTGTCCGTCGTCTGTCTGTCTTTTCTGTCTGTCTGTCTGTCTCTGTCTGTCCTTGAACCTGGACTGACTACAACTGATTGAGGGTTCCATGTGATGGGCTGGTGTGGCTGGTCTGTTTTCTCTACTGTCTCCTAAACCTTTTCCTTAATGTACTC
>CM047515.1:8559195-8564195 GCA_026122265.1 Ammodytes dubius | reverse complement strand
TCTGAGAGTCGTGCCAGTGGCATGGCTGTATACGCTGGTCACCAAAAGAAAGTTATTGTCTACAGTAGCTCAGAAGAGAGTGACATCTCAATTCCACTTAACGACACCACACTTTCTGGAGTTCAGATGGCCAGAAAGATGATGATGGTGACTTTGTCATTGTGAGCTTTGCAGGCAAAACCACCTAGATCTGCTAGGCCTTGTTTAAGAAAATGTACCTTCAATCTTTGTCAACTATTTACTTTATTTACTTTAAATACATCTTAAATAAGTGATTGTCTAATGGATTTGTCTTGCATTACAGTTTGAGATATATATAAATTGGCACAATTCACCCAACCTTATTTTCTCCAAATGCACAAATCACCCCACGTAGTGGGGTGATTTGTGCGACAAGACAACTTTTTTTCCGAAAGCTATATTTCTTAAACAGTTTATTCCAGATCCAAAGTTTTTATTGCCAGGGATGCACAACATCCTGAAATATATGTACATATTTGAGTTGGAGACATAACTGTCAAGGCCTCACTTTAAAATCACTTTGAGTAAAAAGTTGCACAACTCACCCCACTTTCCCCTACTGTCATTTTTATTTTTACACAAACAAGATAAAACAACTTAATAAGGCATTTTGTAGAGTCAACATTTGAATGTTTCACAGAGCTGCTGCGTAGCCTAAGTAAGCTAGGATAAAAGCAACCACACGTGATCTCCTAGCTTAACACGCAAACACGAGGCTGTCATCAATGTTCTTATCCAACTCTTTGAAAGATAACAAAGGCAGAACTTTTTTATTTATTTGTATTTAAGATTTAGAGCTATGTAATACTTTAGCTCTCATTTATTTTGAGCCAAAAATCAAGAAGCTTGATAAATCTGGTTTCCTATTACACATGTCTTTTGACCCTGCGTTCACAGTACATTGAACACAAACACTTTGCCTAGTTTCCTGTGCAGTTTAGTGAGGTTCACATATAGACAGTCCATCTTCAATCAGATTTAGGGGGGAGGAGGGGGGGGGGGGATTTTAACCTTTCCACCGCCGGCCTTCAGGTCCAGTCTTTTTGCGCGACACTGCTTTTCACAATCACACTAAAGTCCATACAGGCTCCCTAACAGACTGCCCAGCCACCCACTGCTGACGTCCCATAGGTCATTAGGCCTCCGTCCCGGAAAACAGGGCAGAGCTAACAAGTGCACAGAGAGAGAGAGAGCTTTAATTTGCTGGCGGTGCTAAGATTAGAGAAAATTTCTCAAGCTTGTCTCTATGGCATGGCTTTGCTATAGTGTATTTTGGTCTGCTAACTTCTTTCCTTTTCTTTTCTTTTTCTTCATCTCCCAGTATATAACAGAGAGGAAACAGAGCAAGACATATCAAAACCCTAAAGAATGGCAAACTAGGCCAGGCTGTGTCTTAAGACTGGCCAGTTTTACTTGTTGAAATCAATCTCTCACTCTATGTGGATGTGTCTATGCGGATGTCACACATAAAGTATGAAAAACTGTTTCATTGATTACACAATCAGATGTGTTTCATCTTATTTAACCATCGCTGCAGGAACGCGAAGGCTCTGTGCTTTTGAACGCTATAGCAAGGAGGAAAGATCAGGCTGTGTTAAGCACTTGTGCACTTGCGCGTGCACACAGAACACACACACACACACACACACACACACACAGACACACACACACAACCTCCCCTGTTGGGTGTAGAGGAGAATCAATATGTCTTTGAATGAGGGTCAGAAGGGTTGTCTGCCCAGGGAGAGCTGACAGATTTGCTCTCTTTTGCTCTGCTAAGCCCCTGCCTGCTTTTAAACCCCCCTGACACACACACACACACACACACACACACACACACACACACACATACAGATGGAGACACACAAACATATAGTTGGAGACACACACACACACACACACACACACACACACACATTACAAACAGATAGCAGGAGACACACACACATACAAAGATGTGAGGGGCAGAATTCCGAGCATTTTGCCGCGGGGATGTGATATTAGGCGTTCCACATCGAAATGAACCCTGCAGCGTACCCCGCCGAGCGTGTGTGTTTCCACACTGTGTGAGTTTGTGTGTGTGTGTGTGTGTGTGTGTGTGTGTGTGTGTGTGTGGTGTGTGTGTGTGTGTGTGTGTGTGTGTGTGTGTGTGTGTGTGTGTGTGTGTGTGTGTGTGTGTGTGTGTGTGTGTGTGTGTGTGTATGTAAGTGTGAAAAGACAGAAGGGAGATGGCAGCCAGAACAGAATCTAAAGTACCTACAGCCTGTATAAAGTGTTGGAACTCCGGACACACAGAGAAGAAAGAGTACAAAAGCAAGAGGACAAACACATCCATATTGAATTGAACCTACTAGAACACACACGTTTACACACCACACACACACACACACACACACACACACACACACACACACACACACACACACAGGAAATCTCACCAAACGTACACGCGTCTTCTATAGCATTAGCACAGGACAATATTGTCAGCTGCTGTAAGTGGACAGGCCTGAGCAACAGTCAGGAAAAGGCAGCATAGAACAGGGGGGAAGTCAAGTTTTAAAGAAAGCAAAAAACCAGGGAAAAAATGCATATAAGTCAATCAGTATGCAAGTTATAAAAGCCATCTAGACTTCCCTGTAATATCTTGTCAATCATCGTAAACCACTTCTTTTAATTTCCACACCTGTCCCTTGAGGTCTATAGTGAGTTGATTCCCCCTTGAATATTTTATAGAAATCTCACAATTTATTGCTTACAAATGTCAAGCCTTGCCTGACATGGCTCATATGTCATCCATTCTAAAATCAGGTATTTTTTTTTAAACATATTCGTAATCAGCTGTCAATTTCCATTACATTTTAGTTGTATGTCCCTTAATAAAATATAGCATATATATATATATATATATATATATATATATATATATATATATATATATATATATATATATATATATATATATATGTATATACTGTTATTAAAACACTTTAAACTGAGCCTATTAAAGTATTCAAATAAAGGATTGTCTCCAAATCATCAAACAAACTGATTATTGAATGCAAATGGTCACGTTTACTGCTTTCCTTGTGGAGAGAGACAGGTGTAGAGTGGGGCTTTGTGGCCCAGTGGCACACACAATAACACGGCAGGGTTAAGCAGATAATAGTCTTAAACGCTGGCTATATTTCTGCTGGTGATAATTCAAAATGACGTCTAATGTGATGTGATTACTAAGCTGATCAAAGGAGCCAAAGCCCCTTTGAAATGGATCTTATGATTATGGATTACAACAAGGAAACGATGGTGGGAGATAATGCTCTTAAAACAAATATATGTATATATGTCTTATCCTTGTATGCATTGCAGTTGAATAGCCTACTTTCTATTTATTTTGCTGTGTCTCTCAGTCGTTGTTTCACTGATAATCAAATTCAGACTATCAAACGGATGTACGTATGTTTGTGTTGTGTCTGTGTGCGTGCGTGCTGTGTGTGTGTGTGTGCGTGCCTGTGCGTGTGTGTGTGTGTGTGTGTTGTGTGTGTGTGTGTGTGTTTGCGTCCTGTGTGGTTAACATACTCGAGCAGCAATTAGTAATCACTCATGGAGCTAATGACATCAATCAATGCGCTTTTAAAACCAGCCGTTTGATAATTACAACCATCAATGGTCACCCATGGATTCATTATAGTATGATGCTCTCTCTCTCTTCTCTCTCTCTCTCTCTCCATCTCCCACTCTTACACTTAATGTTTACAATTTCTCTTTGTCTGTCCCTTTAATATTTGACTTCAGCATCAAAAGAGCTATTTTGTATCTTCGTAAGTGTGTACTCCTAACCCATTATATAAAGTAAGGGAAAAATCATGTGATCAAATACACTGTAGCTATCTTCGAAAAAGACAAGGCTTTAAGATCTTCTAGAATGGAATACATTATGCATAATTATTTTAAGGTCACAAGAAATAACAACCCAGAGGGGGTCCATGTATTTGGTTTCCAATTCGTCACCTTTTAATCTCCCTACTGTGGTTAATATGTACATACTATATACATGTGCATGTTGTAACTTATATCATCAATTTCCTGTTTGGTATTCAGATGAAAGCAGAAAACCACAACCCACTTTTACTGATAGTGAGGAGCCAAGCACAGATTTGAGAACCGCAAGATTTGTTTAGCAGACTTGTACTGTAGGCCTATGTGTCGGTATAAAAAGAAATTCCGAATGAATTAAAGCTGTTGCGTCCGATATCAGAATTATTGGCGACCTTGACCCTAAAATCAGTTTCACTCAGTGGAAATGAAGTGTCTGGGCGGCCGGGCTGACAGCTACAGGATCTGAATATGAGCTAACCTGCACATCATATAGTGTGAGCATGTGTGTGTGTGGTATTTGGTTTGCGTATGCGCAGTCGTGTGTGTGTGTGTGTGTGTGTTGTGTGTGTGTGTGTGTGTGTGTGTGTGTGTGTGTGTGTGTGTGGCGCGGATGCACAATTACCAGGCAGGCGCGAATCGATAGGTGCCTGCTGACAGATGGATTAGCACGGTAAACAGATGATACACACACCGCTAAATTATTCATCTGCTGAACAGTGGGCTGGGTTTCCACACACACCCGGTGAGGGGGGGAGAGAAGGAGAGGAGGAGGAGGGGAGGAGAGGGGAGAGGGGTGTGAAAAAAGAGGACGAGAAAGAAGAAGAGAGCCTAAAGAGGCAACTTTCTTTCGAGTGAACAGATTTTGCCTCTTTTATATAAGACAATTAAAATGTGTATGACCAAAGCCATATGTAATATCCTTCAGAATAGAGCTAAGGTTTGGAAGGTTTAGTGATGTACGTGCTTTAGAAGTGTTGACTTTTGGTTCAGAGTATTGACAAAATAAACTTGAAAATAAATATGCTTTTTTACCTGCAACAAAGTGCATTACCTGAACTCAAACCTGAGATTATTTTGAGTGTGTGTGTGTGTGTGTGTGTGTG
>CM047515.1:8459195-8554195 GCA_026122265.1 Ammodytes dubius | reverse complement strand
GTCATTCCAGTCGGGCGCTAAAGATGGAAACTTAAATTCTAAACAAAACGTAATTGTCATCCATCAACTTCCAGCATCCCTATCATCCATGTTTTCTTTCTTTTCCCCTTAGTTTATTATTTTCTCTCTTCTGAGGCCTTTGTGTTTTTTTTCTCTCTAGCTACAACAGTTTGTTCTGCTCGTCCCCGGAAAGAAACAACACACGTGACTTTTGCTCCGTGAACGAGGGAGGAACGGAAAAGAAAGATGAAGATCAACAAAAGGGAAAAAGAGGCAACACCAAAGAAAGAACAGAAGAAAGGGAGAAGAGGAGGATGAGTAGGAGGCCCGCTCGCTGTGTGTTTTAACAGCTGTGTGTGATGCACTCTGTTCAATGTTACAACTGGTAGATGCTGATGGGAATAGGAGAAGTAGGGAACAGTCTAAATGTTATAGTAGATTGTTGGGGATTGTGCCAATTTTTTTTTAAAAGAGTTCAGTGATTTTGAAAACAAGCTTTCTCTAGAATCGCTGACTCCACCTTTAAGAATTCCTCTGCTTTTATTTCATTCTGGGGCAGATGGGATCTGCATTTCAGCTCAACCTCTCGCCATCCTCCCTCCTTCCGTTCCCACTACCTCTTTTTTCCCTTATTGCTTTTATCCTTTCTTTTATCTCTGTCCCTGTCCTCCCTCGTACGCTCTTTCCCCTCACTCTGTGCTAGAAGAATTAGTATTTTCTTTTTTTCTTGCTCCACCAGCAAATTTTGGTAATTTTTCAGCTACATTTGTGCTCTCATGGACCTTTTTTTTTAGCCTTATTTTACTCATATTTTCCCATCCATGTTGATTGGCGCATACCAAAAATGTCAGTCGGCAAAGGAAAACAGAGAAAGCAAAAGAAGAAAGACGCGGAAGCTGTGGGTGATGCGTTCAGGGTCATGTTCAGTGTGAATCTCTCAGCCTTGTAAATGTGGGGAGCGGAGAGAATGTAAACAAACAGACTACAGCTGTCACACACTAATGTGGGGATGATCCACACACGCACGCACACGTGCTGCACCACACACACACACACACACACACACACACACCACAGGAAAGAAGGGAGGGAGTGAAGGAAGGACAGAAAAAGGATGGAGAGATGGTGGGAGACAACAATAGAGAAGTAAGAGGCAAAGATGATGGAATGTGTTGAATGCTGAGGCCACACACACACACACACACACACACACACAACACAACACTCACAAACACACCACACACACCACACACACTCACAACACACACACGTTGGGCAAAAAAACATCAAATCCCCTTCACAAACAAACAAGTACACTGCGAGAGTGGATTGTTTGATTTGTCAACAGTCCCATTAATTCCAATCACACATCCAATAATTCCATTCTATGTTTAGCTGTATACGCACAGCCCACCCCTCCCCACCCCTGCTCTCTACCCCTTCATACTTGTGCCTAAACCTCACTATGTGAATACAGTAAATGCTAATAGCGTTTTGCGATAATATGACACGCATAGTCCTCTTAAGGCATGATAGGGCCTTTATATGCAGGTTTAGCGGCTGACAGGTTAGCGGGTTTGGTTAACAGCCAACGTGCCTGCCGGTGCAGTGGGGGGATTTGGGAGGGCTTAGCATAGAGTATGGGCCACTGTTGCTATAGGAGTGGCATGCGGCAGCCTTGACAGAATTGCATGCAAGTTAGGGCTGTTTGGATGGTTCAAGTTATGTTCAGACTGAAGCATGAAGATTCAGGATCACCTTCACGCCAGGGATTAAATAGCTTGACAGTTGATTGTAAGAGGATACAACTAAAACACATACATTCAAGATGTAAACGGATGAATGCAAGACAAATGAAAAAAAAATTGTTTTTTCGAGAATGTGTATCAGATTCATATGTGGTCACTTGAAATCTTCAGTGAAGTTCCGTGTATAATAATGTGGGCATCTGTATAGGAGTAAATCACACCAGAAAGTGACTGGCATATTCGGTTCTTTGGTCCGATGTAAGAAGACTTTGACTCTGGCTATAATATATGCGCATGGCAAGTACCATATGGCCAAGGTTGGGGAAAGACTGTGGTTACGGTTAATAGCACGGTGGACATTAATTGCTGGTCTGTGACTGGATGTGAGTCTGGTCCCCTCCTTGAAAGTCAAGACATGCTACAAGTCCATCTATCACCCTAACCTCAACACCCTACTTTGCTACCAGCATTGCTACATATAGCGCACACTTCTCCCTGTGTCGGCACCGAATGTTGACTTTGGATATAAATTCAGAGGTTTGGAATCTTCCAATATGGACAGAATTCTGAGGGATACTGGATTAGCATAGGCGACATGATCGCGTATGGAGTTCTGCGGACGCTGACATGAACAATTGCGAAAGTGAAAGGTATAATTTTGACTTCAGGAGAGTCACATATCACCGTCCACTAAATGTTAGCATGTGTCCATGCTAACCAAATTGTCAAATGCAGGTGCAAAATCTTGCCAAAATGCACTTTGGTCTTCCAGAATTAGCTTTTAGTTATTATCGAGACTCTATGCAGCCAGTAAGTATTGTACCAGGCAATATGAAGTTGTGGGAAAGTAGAGTTCAAATTCTAACGTTATGATTCAAATTCATGTGATTGTTACGTTTCTGGAAATCCCATACAGTAACGTTATCGTGTAAAATTAGACTGTGTGGAGCTTCAAGAATAGAAAGCAAGCAACATCGGTGTGTTAGCTGTCAGCTGTAAACACTAAAATACAAATCAATCATAATTCATTATTTTAGTAAGCAACATCAGCACTTTAATGACATCTATAAATCTGTCCATGCACATGCTAGCAACACAGTTAAGGTACAGATGTAATGGCACACATGGATTCAAAGATCACTAGCAGGTTGTACATCTACAACGTCATGCTTACACTGGATGTATCCTTGTGAGTTTAACCATGTAAACCATTGAAAAAATAACAACCTTAAGTTATACCTAAGATATCAACGAACTAAAGTTTTGGACACAATTAAATCAATATCTAATGGTTTGAATACTCTGGCCAGCATTAGATTTTCTAACTCCTGCCTATAAGGTTATGTGTTTCATACCAGAATATGTCGATGACACTGTAGGATCCAAGAGCATTATAAAGCTCTTTTCAGTGTGAGATTTCCAAGAGGTATGTGTGAAGCGGCGCGGAGGCTGCTAGTTAGCTAATGTGTGTGTGAAGCCGCGAGAGCACTGTTCTCATGGGATTGTACCAAAGTGTTGTTTGTTCTTCACGCCTCCACTGGATCGCCAAAACCAGTGAAGGAGAACCCATAATTCTTTGCTGTAAGCAGTGCCTGTGCACATCCAATTGCATTAGAAGCCTATGGTAGAGGTGGAGGATACTTGTGCCAAGATTTAACCTGATTAGATACAGATTCAGCCGTTCCAAAAGACAGCACAGGAGCCGCTGTGTAGCCATCTCCCTTTTTTCTATTTCTGGCCATGGTTAAGCAATCATAAATCTGCAGTGATAACATGGCACACATGGCAGTGACATACCCGAGACTCGGCAACCACCGTTATCCTGAGCAAGGCACTTTACCAGTTCCAGAGCTTTTGCTTTAAGCTATGCACAAACGGAAAATGTGTATCAAGAATTCAAAGTTCAGCTAGTCTTCATGATCAGTGGAACCCAATCAATCCATCGCAGAGTTGTCATTTATTTATTTCTCGTCTGCCTTTGTTGTTGTCCTTTACCCTCTCTCTCTATCTCTTAGTGTGCTCTTTGATATCTTTCTTCTCCTTCCTATTCCTCCCTAGCCAGCCAGCCAGCCAACGGGTGTCTTTTTCGCAATTTCCTTCTCCTTATTCCACCCCTCATCCCTCTCTCTTTCTCACCCTCTCCGTCTCTCCTGCGGTGGTCTTTTTATCGGATCAGTCTCAGGTCGTCGCCTCTGTCTCTCATGTGTTCCATCAAGGATTCATCCCTCAAATGCAACCCCCCCCCTCCATTACACACACACACACAAACAAGGGCTGAACTGCCACACGAAAAAGTGGCAGAGAAGAAAGAAAGAATACAGAAATAAAGATAAAAAATGGAGATAAAAAAAATCATACCGAGAGCGAAAAAGCTGAAAGAGAAAGACTTTCTCTCTCTGTTCAATTATGCACTACAGGCACGCCTCTGTCTGTCTCTCTCTCTCTCTCCTAATTTGTCGCTGAGATCCGATGCAGCTTGTTGACATGTGTAGGAGATGTCGGTGCTCATGCTGAGAGCTGTTTGTGTGTCTGGAAGAGTGTTTGTGGATGCTTGTGGGATTGTGCTGCTTAGAGCTCTCACAACCCCTCACCCACCTCCCATGTTTATGAAAGACACACACACACACCCACACACACACATCAGCCTGCCAAGGTTTTTTTTTGGTGTGTGGGTAAATCCGTTGGCACCAGGGCTAGCCAGCATGGAGCTATGATGAATGCTGATGGCAAAGAGCATGGCTGGTCTCTAAACCAGTCACTCTCTTTCACACACCACACACACACACACACACCACAACACACACACACACACACACACACACACACACACACACACACACACACACACACACACACACACACACACACACACACACACACACACACACACACACACTAATCAGATTCCCAGTGCGTGAGGGCCAAATGGCATCCTTCCACTGGTGAATGCTAATGTGACTAGCGGAGCTTGTGGGCTTGTGAAACAAGGATAGGGAGAGCCAGGAGAGATGATGACAACAGCACATAGATGGGGTTGTTTATTGGGGTGTTTGATGCTAGTGTGTAAAAAGCTGCATTCTTGTACCAAGTTGTACTTTGTTTTTTATTTGGGAGGCAGATTTAAAGTTGGCTCAATGTGTGCTTAAGTGCCTTGCTGTTTTGGTTTTTAGTATGCGTCTTGTTTGAAAGTTTAATTATTAAAGTTGCCTGCAGAATAATCCTTGATTATGGTAGTTTAAGTTGTTATAGCAGTTTTGATTTAAAGTGTGACATTGGAAGATCCTGCAACCATTGTGTTTTTAAGGGTGTGTCTAATAAGTATCAGATACCCTACATCCCTTAAAGCCTTTAAACAGAAGGAAAAGTGATGTGTATAGCATATCGGGGAGGATTTGTATTTGCACCAGAAGAGACTATGAGAACAATGATGTTAAGTTTGAGTGTTGGTGTAAATCCAGTCTTAAAGGACTATACAGAATGCAACAATTTTTGATGATTCGTCGTAATATACTTACTAATCTTTACAGATGGCTGACAAATGCATACAGTATGTAAGGAAAACTCGTACTAAATATTTTGTCAAATTTTCTGTTTTGCAAAAGCCGGGTGAGAGCGCTGTCTAACAGGGGGCTCCAAAATGTAGGGGTTCAATTGGGTTGAGATCGGGTGACTGTAGACCATAGCATACGGTTTGCATTGTTGTCATAATGTATGCCCTGTAGTGTTGTGCTTTCAGATTTTTCCTAACATTTGTCACCCATCCGTAAAAGATGTGGTTCTAGTTTCTGTAATGTTAGTGCTATAAATTGCTACTCACAGCGCTCAATGCGGTCCTCGGGGCTGGAGGAAGTCTCTCGATCGGACAGGAGGCCTGACACGGCGAATATCTTCTTCCCACTGTCCTCCACAGCTTTCAGGGCGCTGCTGGGCGAGCCCCCAGGGGGGATTTGGGAACCGCCAAAGTCATACTCTTTCCCCTCTGCATCAGTGTACCGCAGGTGGGGTGAAGCATCTGCATCCAGGCAGCCTTTGAGGCGCTTGGCTGGAGTGAAAGCAGACTGGTACCCGACCGGTACCCCGTCCCGATCCTCCTGAGGCGAGGCGAAAGGCCTGAAGGCGCCGACACCACTGTGATTCAGCATGCTGATTGGAGAGCAGTCCAGGTTGGGTGGGGCAAACTGATGATGGAGGTGGAGGAGGGACGGAGGGAAATCCCTGTTGGGGAAACCTGGTGGGACTCCACCTTGGCGGTGGTACATTGATGCAAAAGTGTAAGAACCATTGTTGAATGGCAAATGGACGTCTTTCTCGACAGAAACCGGGACGCCAAATGGACGTGGCTGCTGGCAGGGAATTGAAGCATCTCGAGAGGCTTCAGCAGTGGAGGCCAGGACCATCAGGGCCGGGGAGGCCAGGGGATTGGGCAGGTAAGAGGAGCTCTCCATCTTGAACGCTGCCCTGTGGAGGTCCATGTTTGGACGGTAGTAAGAAGCCGTTATGAGTTTGGAAGAAGCGGAGATGGTTCCTCCTCTCTAGGATTAGGGACAATGTCCAAGACCCTTGGAAAGGGTTGAAGGAAGGGGCTCAGAAAGGAGCCCGGAGAGTTGAATGCAGATATGTTATCTTCAGTGGAACTCAGATAAGTTAATTTCTCTCCAGGAACAATGTAATTGAGCTCAGTTCAGTGCAGATCATTCCGTGCCAGGTAAGTGCCTTTGGGTATGATCAGTCCTTCACAGACTTCACAGTCTGTACCACTTCAGTTCTAAAGATAAATACAGTGAGTCCTTAATAAGAAGGTTTTCCACTTGGGTAATCAACAGTACATGCCTCCCTCTTGGAGAGTTTGCTGGTTGTGTTGCCGAAGCCGAACGGTCTGCGGAGGATGGACATCCGTTGGTCGTCAAAGCTGGTTCTTCATCTTCATGGGGTCGCCAAACTGAGGAGACACCAAAACACAGGGATTAGTTTCAAGTGCAAAGTGTCGTTTGGTACTAAGTTGTAGTTCAATATCCACCAATCAAAAGACAAAACAATTCATGAACATTTGAAGCGATGTAGTTGTGATGCAAGTCACATGGACAGTGGTACAACATACTCTGCAAAGTCAACCAAACTGGGCAATGTGACCTCTGTGAGTTCTACTCAAACATGCAAACTATGGTAGAGGATAATTACATCTTCTTATACATCTCTTTTTAGATGATTTGTGGTTGGACAAGACCTAACCTTTGACAGATATCTTTACTGGAGTTTGGGGGATTTTGGAAAGCCTTGAAAAGATCAAATCTGTGCTGACATCTTTCCTCAATGATAAGTACTTTCAGAGACTATTAGGCGTACTGCTTTCTCAACTGACAAAGATCAATGTCTTGCCCTCGGTCTGTACGTAGTGGAAAGGAGGAAAGCTGAGTGGAACATTTTTTTATAAAGGAGTTGCTGGAAGCCAAGGCTTGAAGTCGAAGCCTTTGGGAGGGTGAGTGTTCTTAAGGGGACACTGTTGTTTAAGCCACAAATTCAGAGCCTCTTGGGAGAAAGTGTCCTCAAGTTGACACTGTTGTTCAAATCCTGTAAATCCCTGCCCTTTGACAAAAAGCCAAGAACTATTTCAAACCCAAAACTTCTCCCTCTTTCCCCGACCCTTTTTGTCCTGCTCTTTAGAAGAAAAAGAAAACTTCTCCAAACTGTTTCCACATCACATCTTTCCATTCCGATCTCTACAGCCCACCAACGTCTCATCTCTTTCCAAATGTCCCCCTCCTTGTCCTCCATCCTCTTAATCTGTCCATCTCCTCCTCCTCCTCCTCCTCCTCCTCTCCATAGCACTATCTCTCCTCCCTCCCTCCATCTCAGATCTGGGTCTAAGCCGCTTATTCCTACCACTCATCTTCCCAAAACCTGATCTTATTGGACCAGAACCACTGTCTTAAGATAAGGACACACGCACAGCACACCACACACACACACAGACACACACACACACACACACACACACACACACACGTTTCACCCACACACACACACACATCGGATAAGAGGCTATGTGGCTCAATGTTCAGCTTGACACCTGACTCGGTGGGGCGAACACACACCACACTCTTGCAGGCTATGCTACTCTCTCTCCCCTATCTATCCTATCTATCTATATATCTATCTAACCACTTTTAATTCCCCAATTTTTACTATCCGTCCTCTTTCTTAATTACATCTCCCCTGTCAATCTCTCCTCCTCTCCTCTGCTCCCTCCATCTCTCCCTCCCTATTCCCCCTCCTTCCATTCTCCCTTGGGTGATTCCGATGGGTGATATCATATCAGTGCTCTCCATCTGCCGTCCACGAGCCAGAGGAAATCTGACTGAGTGAATAAATTAGCTGTACTTGACCCCGCGACCCCACCCCGGCATCCGTGGCAACAGACTAGAATCTCTTCCCTCCCGAGGATTAGATCGGAGCGCGCGATTGGCCGGTTTGGAGGATCGCCGGGAGGCAGCCGACGAAACGAACAAAATAACATTTCGGAGATTTTTATCCCCAAAGGGCAATTTGAAGGTGGCTGACTTGTTAAGCGCCCTAATATGGTAAGATTTAGAGCAAAGGTAAAGGATGTGTTGGTCATACATAAGTGATTGTGGGATTTTGTGCATAGTTTTAGATTTAAAAAAAACATAAAATCTAATCAGTTTACATGCAAATAGGTTATCATGATTATGAGATAGGTTCTCCGGTTTGATTAAATCAGATAAAATTAAATGGCATTTTGTGCGATGAAAAGGTGTAATCCTTGGTCCTATTATCATTTAAGTCCTCTCTGCCGTCAAAATTATACACCAGTGTGACTTGAAAAAGGTCAAACTTGAAGTCATGTGCGCACACACATACATGAACACACAACAACAAACACAAATTTCGCACAGTATCAAGTAGCGAGCGACCGGGCCCGCTCTAGACGAGCTTCAAAGCTGCGTTGACTAGCAGCCAACATCAAAGGAGAAACTCCCTGGGAAATGAAAGGAGAAAATCTTTTATAGCTATCAGCTGTCCACAACACTCATTCAAATCAATTTCCAAACCTGATCTCGGCTTTGGCACGCTCCCCCACCTCCCACACACACTCAAAACAGACAACACACACACACACACACGCCAATAACCGCGAGGAGGAAGGAGAGGGGCCTAGAGATGAAGAGAGATGGGGGAGCTGTGAGATGTTTTACATTACCGCAAATGTACAGTAGGCCTGTGTTGAAGTGTTGAGCACGGCTTACGCTAACATGCTCCTGGTCTGGACAGATGCCACAGAGTCACGTTACATGCCTCTCTTCCCACTCCACCTCTTCTCACCCTTTCCTCACTACACCTACCACAATCCATCCTGGAAATAGCACCTTGAAAATGTAGCCACGAAAAGAAAAAAAAAACCTCTACATCCCTTGCTCTGTCTATCGGTTTACGTACTCCCTCTCTCCTTCTGTCTTTCTCACTGTATCTCATACTTGTGCCCTCCCTCCGATCGTTGGCTCTGTCTATCGGATCACGCTTCCTCCTGTGTAACCTCTAAGAGTAGGAGTGTGTCTGAGGTGTTGATAGCGAGGTAATACACTGATAAGTACAGGGATATTTCAATTTTATTATCATTACCCAGCAGGCCGAGAGGGCGGCGAGTGAAAGGGGGCCGCCTAACGTGAGGCAGCCAATCCAATAAGAAGGACACTGGATATTCCCCTTAAAGGCCACACCAGAGGAAGAGGACAGGAGAGGAGAGGAGGAAACAAGAGTTAAGGAGAGGTAACAAGAGGATAGGAGAGGTAGGGGATAAGGAGATGAGAGGAGAGGAAACAAGAATTAAAAGGGATAGTTAAAAGAACTTTTATTTTCAGCTTGTTGCCTCAGTCTTGGGTTCAAGACAAGGCAGCAGAAACCGGTCCTTTAACTGCACGTGCATTTCTGGAAAATAAATGGGCAAAGGGCGCTCATTTGCTAATTAGCTTATCACAAACACTGGTAGTCAATGGGAAGTATTAGCCTGCCTCTTCCGATGGTAAGAAGATAAACTTTGCAACAACACTAAAAGGTCCCGTGTGATTGCTGGGACTTGTTTATTTACTGTGTTAGTTTGTCTTCTAACAGTCGGTGGATGCAGGCTAACGCGTGATAATGTGATAAGCTAACTAGCGATGAGTGACCTTTTCCCATTTCTTATTCAAAAATGCAAGCAGAGTTCAAGGAATAGTTTCTGTCGCCGTGTCTTGAACCAAAGTGAGGCATTAACTATTCTTTTAAGGAGAAGCTAGGAAACGAGGAGAGGAAATGAGGAAAAGAGAGGAGAGACGAGGGTGTGATGTCAGTGCAAAGGCTAAAAAATCCCATCTCCATGTGACTGACACAAGCTGGCTGCCTTCTGGCCCGGTGGTCTCGTGTGCACGTGTACAACAAACATAGACGCACACACAATCACACACACACACATACAGGAGGAGGCCTCTAGCAACTGATACCTCTGAGCCTCTTCAGCTGTCTCTCAGTCTCCGCATGTAGCTTTTGCTTTTTTATGGATGCTTTCACACGTTAAAAAAACAACATTATTCTTATGTGTAAATTACAATCAAATCTGACTGAACTCGTGAGAGCAGAGGTGTCACTGAGACGTTACAATTCGGCAACGCTTTTTCACCTTATCTCTGAAAACAACAATCAGAATTCCAGATGACTGACGCCTGTGCATATCATCAATATACAAGTGCAATTACATCTAGCGCACACGCGCATAATGTCACTCGGTGCCACTTACAATCCCATTTGCCACGGAGGGGATGCCACCCACACATTGTCTGACACCGGGGTATATGCATTTTATAATAGAAAATGTCACAGGGGAACATTTACCACGCTGTCATAATTTGATTACATAGTGCAAGAATGATACAGCTGTCGGCGCGATATTAAACACAAACAGCGAGCGGGGCTTTTCACGTCAAATCTGCACTCTAAGTGACAATGTTATGCCAGTCGGCGGAATTGCGGTGTCAACAACAATGTGCTTAAACATCATTCTGATGGGGGGGGGGGGGGGTTCACTCAGGAAATATGAGCTATGGGTGATGCAGGAGAAGTCAAGGATTCCATGTGAAATAATTGGTAAGCGTGGTCATAAATATTATCATTGTTCTTTAAGAAAATAATGACAGATTGTTATTTTCTTGTTTGGGGAGCTCAGCAACTAGACTTCAGGGGTTGAAGAAGTTTTATGGCGTCATTGTGGATACAAAATGTCACTTTGACTACAGTGATGACAACGATGATGGTTTCATACTAAAGTTGCAATGCAAACCTTTTTCTAAAAGAAGAACTTACAAGAAACTCTTTTACAGGGCCAAATAGACATTATTTGTCAATGTCGCTTTAGTTTACACACATGCTTTTTTACTGTCATATGAATTGTTTTATGCGATTTTATGTGATTCTTAGTTGTTTTAACTACAATTGTCTGTCACTGTGTGATAGACTATAACGTTATTTGAATTGATGAATTGAATTTGTTTTGCCCTCAATGTCTTTGTCTTCCATAGTTACAGTGGATGCCTTCGTTGGAGGAAGCAACATAAGCAGTTATGGGTGTCGGGATCAAAACAGTCATAGGTAAAGTGGGCTCCAAATAACTACACTAAGTGACACAGAGCGCCCGTCTTATCCAAGCCTTCCCTTTCTGTTGACTGGTGGGAATAAATATTTTTCTTGCATGGCTGCCCGGAGTGTGTAACCAACGCTTTTGCTGTTCCAACGCCGCACTCAAACTTGTCACACTGAGTTTTCCAGTGTGACTTTTAGTGAGAAGCCAAAGAGGGAATCCAATTTTTCTTATAAAAATGTCTTGTCGACTGTGACTGTGTTTGACTGCTGAGACAGTCGGTGAACGAGCAGCTCAAGACTTCTTTTCTTCCTCCCTTTCTTTCTTCTAATGGAGACGGAGAGAAAAGCATGTCAGAACCATAGGCCTGTCTGAACCTGTGTGTGTTGTTGTGTGTTGTGTGTGGTGTGTGTGTGTGTGTGTGTGTGTGGTGTGTGTGTGTGTGTGTGTGTGTGTGTGTGTGTGTGTGTGTGTGTGTGTGTGTGTGTGTGTGTGTGTGTGTGTGTGTGTGTGTGTGTTGTGTGTGTTGTGTGTGTGTGTGTTGTTGTGTGCACCGGTCCATGGGTATATTTAGAGATTGTTGACAAGCGTGAAAGTGCCACTCACTTTTATTACAAGACGGGGCCAAGCTGTGTCGTTCATCTCATCTCTCCCACACACCAGATCATGTATAGACAATTTAAAACACAACACACACTCGAAATGCCTATTATAACTTGATATGTAACCTGCCAATGTCTGAATAAAATACAATTTGATATTTAATCAGGAGCAATCTAAAGTATGCAGTGCTAAAAAAGGTAAGAAAACAACTCTCCGAGAACAAAATGTTATGTCCAACATCGAAACTTCATTAAGTTCACTCTAAAGTCACCTGATTTCTTCTCCATCTTTTTCTTTCACTGTTCTTCACTCAAAAGCCTTGGCAACGTCTTATTTGCGGGGTAATTACAGCACTGTACATTTTAACCACTATAAAAAAATCACTTAAACATTTACAGGCAACAACAACCTTTTGGACAACAAAGCAAGGTAAACCAACACAGGTGCCATAACTCGAGGTAGAAAAACAATAAATATCGTAACAACCAAAAATAAAAATTAAATGTTTCTTATCGTTGAAAAAATACATTTTAAACCATTTCGGGATGTAACACACCCAATCGTAATGCAGCAATGTGTTGAAAAATGCCAAGCTATCGTGAAACAAGGCCTTGTGTCCAAATGTTGAAGTTTTGCTACATAATTTTTTAATGATGTAATGAGTTTGGCCTACGCTGAAAACAACTAAGATGTTATCCTAAACTCTCTCAGTTTAGCTGAAAAACCTAAAAAATTCCCTTTAGTTAACACACATGGTTTCCACTGCACAGTGTGCTCTCATGATGACAACCCTTATGCATATCACTGCAGCTCGCAGTATGACAACACACTGCGAGAACCAAAGCATTTGCCTTAACCTGAATGAAAACACAAATATGTGTATAATAAAATAAAATAAATGGCTTGTTTTATTTTCTTGGATTGGTCCTTTGAAGCCGAAAGAAATAGACTATATTATTGGAGCACTGCAGTAAAAAACAAGACCATTCTGACTGCTCATCTCACCAGCCAACAGACAAAGAAAACAGTGCTATTTAAAACCCTTGCTGTCAGATATTAAATATTTGCCATCCCGACACACGCATAGAGGGAATCGGAGAAAGTAAACTGCCTGTCTGTACAGTGTGTGTGTGTGTGTGTGTGTGTGTGGTGTGTGTGTGTGTGTGTGTGTGTGTGTGTGTGTGTGTGTGTGTGTTTGTATATTTATATACGTGTGTTCCAGCATAAAAAGCTTGAGTTGACCTGCATACGGGTCCACTCTGTATTCCAGACATACTTTGGCGTTTGTGCTTGTGCGTCTGTATGTGTGGGTGTGTGTTTCTGAGTGTGTGTGTGTGTGTGGTGTTTGCCGATGTCCGAAGCAACAGTCGATACTATTGAAATCCACTCATTCATGTCTGGCCGTGAGGCAAAGCTCAAATGTCCTTGTGAATAAGAATTACACCGATCCATCTCTCTCTCCCCTCGTTCTCATATTATTTGTCCTTGTCTTTTCCTCTTTCCTTTTTCCACTGTAAAACCCTCATTTTGTTTCCAAATGTCTTCTCTCAAATAACCAATCTTGTGCATTGCTCTCCATTCTTTTGGCCCTCTGCGATATGAAATTTGTAACCAAGTTAGCCCTTTTCAGTCAACAGCTGCTGCAGTTAACATGCACTGGCAGTGAACAAAAATATTACAGTAAGATTCAATCATACACACATACACACAGACACACCATGCTTGGGCGGATAATAACATCTGTGCAATATCCAGCAACAAAATCAATAAGGATTGGGGGAGCCTGTGCAATAGAACATGCCAGCTTTGTGCAGCGTTCAACTAACAACAAATATGTTTTGCAGAATGTGTTAAATGATGACCAATTTATTTTTATATTTATTTTAATAAAGACAAAAAAGAAGAGGGACAATTTTTTTGGGGTATGTTTCGATATACTGTATTTCTTCTGTGGCATTCAAGCAACAGTGCTGGATAAAAAAGAGCAAGAGGATTTAGTTCTCAAATCAGGCTTTGTGATTTCGGAGACAGAGTCAAGGCCAGCACACACACACACAAACAAACAAAAAAATCATTCTGGAAGTAGGCCCTGACCTGTGGCAGGGATTTCTATTCATGGCAGCACCAGTGAGGCCCAGTCAGTTCAGTGGGGGCCCAGCTAATTCCTGGTACAGACCAGAGCTAAATTAGAAAAGCAAACCATTCTGTATTGGATAATTGGTCAACCAACTCTCAGCATCTCTTTTTTTTTGTTTCCCTGAAATGATGTTTAATAGACTGACTCCCCTTGTATATATTTATGCTGCTGCCAGGTGCAGGCCTGGATCCTGACATAGCCACGTACTGTACAGAATTGTACTTTTTTGGTCATTTGAAAGCATTCTGAGCAATTGATCTTATTAAAAAAGTACCTGTTAACAATCAGTGAAAGCAGTTTGAATTTCCGTTAAGTGGCTTTACGTCTAACAGAGGATAAAATGACAAAAAATTCCCTCCTTCTCCTTTTTTTCAAATGCCTGATTTATGTTGCACTGCAGGCCGTGCCTGGTGCTTAAAGGAAGCCAGAAACAATACAACTTCAAAATCTGACAATCTGCTTTTATACGCCTCATATTTATCTGTTTCTGTTATAGTGCTTTTAACTCTAGACTTTTTAAAGGTGAATCACGCACTCACAAAAACCTCACAGGCCTGACGGATGCACAAGTTTCTCTGCTGACCGACAGGTCGCTATCTGTCCTATGGGAGTGTGACCCTTTGTGTTGTGTGTGTGTGTGTGTGTGTGTGTGTGTGTGTGTGTGTGTGTGTGTGTGTGTGTGTGTGTGTGTGTGTGTGTGTGTGTGTGTGTGTGTGTGTGTGTGTGTGCGTGTGTCTCTATGTGTGTGTATGTGTGTGTGGGTGGCACCAGCCGCCCCTGCTGCTATGACTCTTTATTGCTGTGCTGTTGCCGGCGTGTACAACAGCAGCCACTAATCTAGCTTGGCTGGCAGGCAGACAGGCGGCTGGCTGGCCCGGCCACTTTGCACTATACAGGCTGCATTTGCAAAGTGCGAGCCAATTAGTTTGAGTTTAACAAGGAAAAAAACTGTTGCCAGGTACGCTGTTTTCACTTAGCGGATTTGGCCTGTAATAATCCTCTATTGTGGAGTTAATAAGAACAGTGTCTTTGATGCATGCTTTGAAATCATGTGCTCTGCTTTGTATGGAGGCCAGAGGTCAGAGATGCAGGATGCTCAACCAACAACCAAATCTTTAACTTATCAAAAGCATACAATGTGAACATGGAACCGCTTGTGTGTGGTGTGTGGATATGCAAATGCATAAAGGTGTGGGACCCTGCAGTGTTGTGTGCATAGGCCCACTCATGCATTTGGGTGCTTTGAAAACGGAGCCTGTATCTCAGTGTGTGCCTGGATGCCTGGCACTCCCAGAGAAAAATGATAAGAAGAAGGCTGGCTACACAAATACTGTCTGCAATCGATAGCTGTACGCAAATGCACCGACCAGTGTATTCTGGTGTGTGTGTGTGTGTGTGTGTGTGTGTGTGTGTGTGTGTGTGTGTGTGTGTGTGTGTGTGTGTGTGTTGGTGTGTCGACAGGGAGGGGGCTGAATATTAGCTTATTTTTCAAGGAGGGAGCCACTGATACGGCTCAGGGTGTAATTGACGAATGGGGAGCCTGAGAGTGATATGATGTTGTGTGTGTGTTGTGTGTGTGTGTGTGTGTGTGTGTGTGTGTGTGTGTGTGTGTGTGTGTGTGTGTGTGTGTGTGTGTGTGTGTGTGTGTGTGTGTGTGTGTGTGTGTGTGGTGTGTGTGTGTGTGTGTGTGTGTGTGTGTGTGTGTGTGTGTGTGTGTGTGTGTGTGTGTGTGTGTGTGTGGTAGACAATGAGAGAAAGACGAGACACAGAGCAATATGGAGAGGAGAAAAAGTATCTGAAATTCGACACAACTCCTCTCCCCTTCCCATTAGGGCTAATTCTTTTGACTTTCTCTTGTTGCCGATATTTCCTTCTGTCTCTAACGGCATTACCAGTGGCTGCCTGCGCCAATGCAATCAAACCATTAAACACAAACAGGGGCCGCATCGCATCCATGGAGGAGTGATATCCCTCCGATAGAAAATGACTGGACAAGAGCTACTCCCCTTTCCTGTCATCAATAAAAGGAATCAGTGTATATTGGCTCTGCATTGCAGGCATTGGATAAACGATAATCCTCATAGGTTTTGCAGCAGAATCCTCTTTAATATCAAAGCCCGGCACTTCATCGTAGGCCTATATTCCCATATATTTTATAAAATATGACAAGAGAATAGGATGTTACATTTAATTTAATACAGCTTCTATAGCCGTTAAAACACGGGGGAAATATCGCATATTTACATTTCAATGGCTTTCATTGATCAAACCATAAAAGGAAAAAAGCTTAAATTGTCTATTTTCTTCAAGAAAAAAAAAGAGAAAACATGAAAGTCACGCCGCCTGTGAAAAATGTCAAATTAAAACTTTTCATACGTTGTTCAGACACGAATTGTTGCACAAATCGATCATAATCGCCCCCAACGAAAAACACACAATCTGCGTTGCATGCGGACAGGCTGCAATTTCCAGCGAGGGGCAAAGAAAGAAAACATTTGGTTGTTTTGATAAGCGCGACAGACACAGACAGCCAGCCCCTGTAATATCCATCCATTACATGATTGCATCCGGCTGCTCGCACTTAATTACGGCGATTAGAACGGCGATAACGAGACGACAATAACCAATACAAAGTTTGGATTTCTTTCCAAAAGGAGGAGGGGGGGGGGGGGATTGTGTCTGCTTGTACAAACACGTGTTATTTACATGCTACGCCTTTATTTCAATTACCGTCAAATGGAGCTATATGTTGTGGTGCCTATGTAGTATTAGCACAACACAAAATTGTGTAGCGTATGTAAATCAAAGACACACAAGAGAATGATGGAGATAGAGAGGGAGTGTGGGGGGGGGGGAGTGAAGGAGTGGAGAAAGGAGTTGCTTCTGCTTTTAATAAAGAATGAGGAATTAGTGCATATTGATAGGACTTAATAGACCGAGGGGGGTCATCAAACTAGACGCGACTGAGCGATCCATGCTTAATTTACTATCAGTGTCATGTTAGTGGGAGAGAGAGAGAGAGAGAGGAGAGAGGAGGGGTTGGCGTTAATGCGCGCGCGTCGTGACGCATTAATATTCCCAAATATGACAAGTGTTCCCTGTTTTGGATGGATCGACATAGAAAAAGGCCTTAATATATATTATAGCGTATGGATTTGAAGGGTATTTGATCCGACCGGTTGTTCAGACAAAGAGAAAAAAAATATGAATTCAAATAGTTACATAGGCCTTCTCTCCACTTTCTCCCTTTCAGACGCCGCCGGTGAGAAAAGAAAGTTGGTGAGCAGCTTAAATCCACATTCAGAAGAATCAAAGAAATACCTTATACCTTCTTCATTTTCTCTAAATAACATTTTTAATTTAGAAATAGTAATAAAAAACACCACTGATCCTCATTTTGAAGCAGCTCACCAGAGGCTACATCATGATCATCTACAACGCGGTAAAAGGTGACCTCATGCTTTCCTCATAATTAAGCAGGTGGGAGGAATTGTGCGCGCGCGCGTGTTTCTCCTTCTTCGGGTCCAAATTAAAATAAACTTCTGTCTCTCTCTCTGCGGCCATCGATCCGGGAGAGAGAGAGAGAGAGAGGAGAGAGAGAGAGAGAGAGAGAGAGAGAGAGGAGAGAGAGAGAGAGAGAGAGAGAGAGAGAGGTGTGAAATGGACATTAATTTTAGTTCACTTGTCGCGCGCAAAGAGAGATCAATGGCGAGCAATAACAGCTGACTGCTGAGTGAGAGAGCGTGTCTGTGTTTGTGTGTGTGTGTGTGGGGGGGGGGGGGCAATCGAAAACGCTGACAAATAAATCATCTTTTGCTACTTTTCCTCGAACCTCGACACTTTATCATCTATTCCTTTGGGAAGGATGGAGAGAGAGCGAGAGAGAGAGATAGAAGGAGGAGAAGGAGAAGATGATGAGGCCTAAATGAATGGGTGAGAAAAACGAACAGGCGACGGATAGTCCTGACCGAGGCATACATTTAATTTGGTTGAGAAAAACACTATTTTGCAGGAGTTCCTTGTTCCTGCAATGTAAAGAAAGGTCCGTCTTGTGTAGTTTTATTCAGACATGTTTTCTTTTTATATTTCTGGATGGAAATAGGCATTATATTAAGGCAAAGTGATTAATAGCAGTGCATATGGCTCCGAGGTGCATGTGTCTCTAAATTAATTTATAGTGACGCAAATTTGAATTTTTGAAGAAAAAAAAATGCAAATACATATTTAATTTAAAAAAATGTAAATAAAAAGTTGACAATCTAAGTTCGACTGTCACACAAACACGTCGATACAAATATCAGGCTTGGCAGCGCGTTTAAAATGCAACGAGAAAAGCAAGCGAGTTTGAAGAGCAGGCAGCGGCGGCGGCCTATAAATCACTGCTGCAGGTCTGAAAACTGAGGCGGAAAATAATAAAATGATACGCAAAGTGACAGGGCGGTGAATCACTCCGCCGGGACAACGTTTCCCAAAGAACACCACACATATCCCAACAAACCAGCAATTAAAGAAAATATATAATTTGGAAGAAAAAAATATCTGCTCTGATTTGTCTTTATCAAAAATTTATTTTTTTAAGTGGCACGGTTAAGTGCAGTCGGCTAATCGTTTCAATACATTTTTAAACCCTTAAAAAATACGACGCAAGTGAAATCCGTCGCTCTGAGTCTCATTAACATGTCATTAAAATAATAAGAATCACATTTTAATTTGGAGCTATTGATATAAACGTGCGCGTCAACATGACAGTGAAAGAAGATAAGAATAAAGATCAACTCTGCACGACAGAAATCCCTCCAAATTATTAATTTAAACTAATGCATTTTCGAGTAGCCTATCATAGAGAATATAGACCTATTGGGCTGTGTAGCCTATACGAATGGAGAAATAACAAGTCTGATATACGGATAATTAAAATGCAATCGCTCACTTTTTCTGTATCAGTAAAAGTGTGTTATAAGAAATACTCTGCCAGACTAAAAGTATACAATCATGTGTCTACAGCATATGATGCCATTTGTACAAAAATAATAAAAGTAAGTTTATTCTACCCTTCTCCCACTACACACTTTTAAATAATACTTATTGCCTGCTTAATGTGTACGGTTGGAAAATGAAACGGCCCGGCTGCTCGTTAGAAGTCAGTGCTGGTTGATCTGACAATCAATACAAATCAATTGGAAGGGATTCATCACGCTACCTTCACGGAATCAGGATTTTTTTGGCGTTTCTGATTTTTTTTTTTTTTTTTTTTTAAGGAACTATAATTCAATCTTCACGCTGCGGTGAGTTCAATGACCCGCCTCGGGCGCACCTTCGCTCCAAAAGTGTGTGTTTGTTACGCGCTGTTTATTGCCGGGCGCTGAGATGGGACTTTTCAATTTGGAAATGACTGCTAATAGTTGCTGCTGCATTTTTCTCTTTTCTCTCCCCCCACACACACACCCTACTTATTGTATTATCCCTGGTTCTGAGCGATGGGCTTGGTGTGGCAGTGCGCGCGCTGATCCCTGCGCGTACTATGACGACTATACTCAACTTGTTTGCTTCAGTTGGATCGCTCATTACAAATAATATAAAGAAAGCAAAAAAAACAAAGGAAAAAAAAGTGTGTAAAATAGGATTAAGAGCAGGCGGGCACACAAGCAAAGAACTAAACATCTGAGAGCAAGTTAGTGAAAGTACTCCTACTCGATAATGGCCCAAAATATCAAAAGTTATGCTTCCAGAGAAAGTGATACAAATAAAATGGAATTGAAAAGTTAATCTAATCTACGAGTTTATTTTTTTGCCACTGTCACCCGGAATAGTAGCATTTGTTTTTAAATACATCAAAAAACAAAACGTTTAAAATTGTACTTGCAAGCCTACAATATAAAGACAAAGAGGAGATACAAAACAAAATAAAAAGTAAAACAAATAGGCTACAAACTTGAGTTACTTGTTTGTCAAAAATATTTAAAAAAATTCACATATATATTAAATAAAAAACATGAGTGCAATTAAAAGTAAAAATCCATTTTCCTGTTGAGACACAGTGGAATGCCGAAAATATAAATCAAAAGTAATATTCGAATCGGCCCAAAATGGGACGCAGCAGCAGCAGCAGCCGGACCTGGCGTTGAAGAGAAGCCGCTTTTGGCTCACTATGCTCGGCCATGAAGCAGGAAAGGCCCCCGGGACTTCCTCTGGCTCGGAGCAGCTTATTTAGGGGGAGGATGTAAATTATAGTGGCTCCCAGTTAACAGGTGTTTCCCGACCGTGTGTAGGCCTGTGTGTGTGTATGTGTGTTTGTGCGTGTGTGCACGTGCACGCGCATGTTACGCAGTGAGTCCCTTTTTCTTTTTGAATCCAAGCCGTCTGTTTCTTCTGAGAGAAACTGAGAATAATGTGTTGCGCATTGGAGATGACTCGCTTTCACACACGCTCAGGGGGTAACATCTCTGTAAAACACTTTTCGAAATTATTTTTCTAGTTTCTATCTCATCTCTCTTTTTTTTTACAATACTTTGGTAATTTAGTTTTTATATATACTTTTTTAACTGCACTCATATAAGGTTTAATACAAAATAAAAATTGGAGATTAAAACCCAAATTGGTAAATGAAGCTCAATAATGTCATTATTACAGTATGTGGTCCAGAAGTCCTTCATATGTTTCTTTTAAGAGATTCATTCAAATCAGCCTCATCAGTCTTTATTGGAACCCAACTAACGGAGCCAACCTGCGCTAGTTTAAGCCACATGTCCTCGAGCGCTTTAGTGCTCCAAAGGAACAGTAACTTTCACTGAAAACCGGCGAAAGAATCTTTCAGCGAGCTACAAGCTATATCCACTGCATCCACGGGAGGAACTAAAAACTAAACTTTTAAATAAACGTATTAACTGTACGCCTGGCTAACGTTTATTAGTGAGGACCTGCTGAGGTGATGATGGGAAATGAAAAAGAAGGTGCTTTGTAGAAATAATAGTTTCTCTTTCAGATGTATTGTCATTTTAATTATTCTACTGGGAAAGTTAGGAATAATTCAAATATCAAATGATCAATTCTGACAGAATATAACCAGCCTTCTTCAAACACAATGACCAAATCAATATTTACAGTGTAAAAAAGGTAAATATTGGTAGCAGTCCAGGGCCATGCAGTAGCCCTACACTTGTAAAGTTCTAATGTGTGGTGATGGTAATGTGTGCGTAATGCTATTGACACACGCACTGATACTGAAACAAGTGTTTTCAAGAAGCCACTTTTTTTAGTGGTGCGTGGTGTGTGAATGGAGGCGCGTGCACACACTCACAACACACTACACACACACAACACACACACACACAACAGTATAAACATATATACATGCACACGCGCACGCGTGAAAGTCCGTGTCCAAAGCGGAGACATCAGTGCCGGGGACTTTATCTACATATTTGCACGCGCGGAAAAACGCCACCGCGCACAATCCTCCAGAAAGTTTAGTGAAACGACGCGAACCCTGCTTCCAGAAGAGAGACAAGCGGCGGAAAAAGGCGAAAAAGGCATGAGCACAAACTTGGAAGCACAAACTGTAAACGCTTCAAACCCAATAACAACAACAACACAAAGTCCCGGTCAGTCGTACTCACCTCGCTGTGGCAGAATCCGCCTCTACTGCAGACAATCCTCGGGTTTCCGGCTTCTTCTTCTTCTTTTCTTTTTTTTTATCCAACACAACAAACGGAAAACTTTTTCTTGCGGAGTGGGAAATATCAGTAGCAGTGAGTGAGTGGCCCCTCTGGCTCTCGCGCAGCAGCACCGGAGATAACGGGAGGCGCTTTGTGGAAGCAAAAAAGTAGTTAACACCTCCCTGTTAGGTTACCAAAGCGCAGGCACAGAGGAGGACAGAGAAGAGGGAGAGAGAGGAGAGAGAGAGAGAGAGGAGAGAGAAGAGAGAGAGAGAGAGAGAGAGAGAGAGAGTGTGTTGAGGGAGAGAGAGAGAGAGAGAGAGGGAGATAGAAGAGGCTGACTTTCCACAAAACACTGGTGTAAAGTGGGGGGTATCAATAGCGCAATCGCGCGTGCAGCAGCCCCTGCGCTGAAAAACACCGAGAGGGACGATCAGTGAGGAGGACAGAGGAGTGTGAGAGCCGGTGAGAGCAGCGCAGGATCGCACAGACGGTGGCAGTGGTGGAGGTGGAGGGGAGGGGAGGGGGCGACGTGTGTGAGGCTGGAGCTGAGCGGGGCTGAGCCGGGCTGGCAGTGTGGGGGTGGACGGAGCGAGGGAGGGAGGGAGGAGGGCTGTCCACTGCGCTCAGAGGCGCAGTGCTGCCGCGCAGCGCCAGAGTCGCTCAATGACTTGACGGACAGACACACGGACATACCACCGCTCTGAGCCTTTTCTTGGTTAAAACGACCCCTTCGATAAACATTCACTACTTTTAAGTCATTCCAATGAGAGCTTTGTTAATTAATTTTCTTTTCTTTTTTTCTGTTGCCATCAGATTAAATACAAGCTCTTAAACAGCGTTCTTTCTTTCTGGCCTGAAAGTAAACTGGATATTTTATTATTAGTTTGCTTCCTCTCCTGTGAGAGATCAAGGAACCGGACAGCTAAGAGTTGAGATCCTTTATTTGTGTCATTCTTTCTCAAGTTAAAATCAATCAAATAGATCCCTTTAATGACAAAATCAACTCTTCTAAATAATTCCGTTTTTGCCTATTCAAACAAAATAAACAATGATGACAAGGAATTTAAAGAATTTCAGGAAAAATGCAATTTTCTTGAAAAAAAATGACTAGAAGTGTATTTGTCGGTGTACATGTGCGGACAGTGTTTCTCAACCCCCCCCCATCCACCACCCTTCGACTCTCTCTCTCTCTCTCTTCTCCTCCCCTCTCTCTATCTCTCTACTCTCTCTCTCTCTCTCTCCTCTCTCTCTCTCTTCTCTCTCTCTCTCTCTCTTCTCTCTTCTCTCTCTCTCTCTCTCTCTGGGCTGGTTCGTTCCCCTGGGTGATTTCCACTGCGCTTTGTGCGCAAAGTGAATGAATTATACCCCTCTTCCTCTCCTCCTCCCCCTCCCCTCTCTCTCCCTTCTCTTTCTCTTTCACCCGTTGGAGAGACTGCTCGCCATAAAGCCAATGAAGTCCACCTCTTAACAAAAAGAGGTGGACTAGCAGACACTCTTATAAAGTGCGCACTAGAGACTGAAGTTAGTGAGACAGTGGGGAAGCTCTCTCTCTCTCTCTCTCTCTCTCTCTCTCTCTCTCTCTCTCTTTCTCTCTCTCTCTCTCTCTCTCTCTCTCTCTCTCTCTCTCTGCACTCCCGCAGCTGCATGTGTGGCCAAAGCCCGATCAACCGAAACTTCCCAGACATTTAATAAATAATAACAATTGTATAGGAAAATACGAACACTTACTTCAAAATAAAAGAGGGAATTATATTGTATCTATTTTTCCAAACTCAACTTCTCCGTTCGGGTCTTGGATATATTTTTTTAATATTATGTTTTTTCATATCAAACTGCCCTTACCAGCTTGATTTTTATGAATTTGTGCATTTTTTCACATTCTCTCTCACCATTCAGTAGCCTATATACTTTGACTTTATTTGACTTAATTTACGACTGGATTCTTACCTTTAGGCTATATCAGCAATAACACATAACCTATATCACCTTGTGTGCACCTATACGGTTATGACCACAATACTCTAGCCATCATTGAGACAAACTCACACACAGTTCCTCGATGGAAAATAACGAGGCACAAGAAACACACGCGCGAAGTGGAGATTCAACCCCCACCGAACCTGGAATATTTCCCATGTTTAAGAATGAGATATATTGAGCATTGGACACACTGAAGTGGTATGTGAGTGCATTTAGGGGCTAAGGCAGTGAGAGTGTGTGTGTGTCACACTGTGGGGAAAGTGAGAGAGACACGGGAGAACAGCCTCGTCTTCCATCGTCTTCCTCTCCACTACACCCCCCTGCTGGCCGCACGTGGAACTGACCAACACCAGACGCTTCAGACTAACTTTCCTTTCCTTCTGTTTATTATACTATCTATGGTTGTAACTCACTTTGGTGCCAGTATCTTTAAGTGACCGAGTGACGCAGTTAGTGGAACAATTCACGTTTACGGTTTGATACAAAGTGTGGTAAAAACTACTGTTTAGAACAGTGTGCATGAGACAACACTTTCCACTTAAAGACATTGTACTATAGTGTGTGTGTGTGGGGGGGGGGGGGGGGCTATTATATGGATTCACAGACATTATGTGAAACGTCTGACGTCCTTGGCTGCTGCTATTAAGATTTATATAGAGTAAATAAAGAGGAGATATGACGATTAAGCACATCTCGGAATAATATAATACACAAAGAAAAACCATCGCAGAAAAGTTCAAATCAGAAGCCATTTAACGGCTATACATGCTCTTAAGATAAAATGAATTTATTAATAAAAAGTGAAGGGGGAATCTCAAAACAAGGCAGGCTACATTAGACATTAAACCATACACAGTATGTCATACATTTAAACCTGGCTTATAAGAGAGGGCCATAAATGATGTGTATTTCCAGTTACATCAAATCACGAAAACTCCATCTATTTACTTCCCCAAAAATGACGTCTGCCACCAAAAGAGAGATCATCATTCAAGTTGTGTGATGGTTTTCTAATGGAACGCACACTTTGATCCACTTTCACGCTATAATATACCAGTGCTTTAGGTAACAATAGCGTGGGAAAAGTGAAGAGGGTTGTGTGTGTGTGTGTGTGTGTACTGGGTGGTCCCTCCATACACATGAGGGGCAGTAGCAGCAGTGCCATTAGTGGTGTGTTGTCTTGCTAATAGGCTCAGTTTGGAGTCAATAGGCCGACTGAGGAAGAGGACCATCCATGTATTAGATCCCTCTCCATTCAAAGTCTAATGCCAGCCTTTAGTCCGACCCCTCTGATGTTTTTAAATGCTGCCTCTGTGTGTGTATTGACCATAGGAAGCACTTTGATAGCCACCTGTTTCACTGCTCAAGCCTCTGCACTACTTTTACCCCCACTCCAATGACGTTAGCCATGCATATCGGCAGTGAAGAAGGGATAACTGTGAATGTGCTCTCCAGAATCAGTGTCTCAGGATATACTCAATAGAGCTCATTCGGGCCTGTTCACATTGGAACTACTTTTTATTAACAGCCAGTGGATTATACAGAGTAACTTTCAGACTGACTTTAGTACTGTGTGTAAAAAAGAGGAAGGAGGGGGGCGGGGTGGGGGGTGCAAACACAGTGTGAGCCAGCAAAGCAACACAGGGTCGTCCATATAGGGGGGGTCCCCCAACTAAGAATTTTCATGGTTGAACCTGATTGGTCCAGTCTTGCCTATAGTCGACTAATTGGCCAATCATGTGCTGTCTTTGTTTTCTGCCCCTTGATCCATATTCTCATTTGCGACCATGGCTTCCATGTTTGTCTCTCCAAACCAGACAAAGAGTCTGAGACACCCACTTACTGTGTGTCTTCTTGACTTGACATAATAATTTATTGTATTGCTACTTTAGTCTCCCATTCTCAGTAGCCTATATCTCTTTATGCAAGCCATGCGCCAATACCCTCCACAATTCAAATCACTTCAGCTTTAAAAGCTAAAAGGAGATGATATATTTGGTAGGGAATGAAATAGCTTTCATAAAACCTCCCGCAGAAGCTCAGACCACCAAAGTGTGAATGGATCATATTAGCATGATAGTAGGGTTTCAGAAGTTAGCAAATGTTTTTTTTCTTCTTTTTCTGTAGGAGACCATGCTGAGGGAGCCCTCCATACGTCAGAATGTGGCCTTGGTATACATTGAATATTTAAAGGTGCACAATGTAACTTTGGGTGTGTCAGAGCAATGAACATTTTGTAAGGTGCAGTATATTCTCATAACTGTATGAACAAACTTTCTTCACAGGAAAATTGGATCCCTACAGTAGAACACTGTTTGAAGTTAGAAAGCTACCTTGAAACTTACTGTTTTACTGCATCCGGTCCCAGAGTTGTGTTAACAAACATATTCTACTCTTACGTTTGGTTCCAGCCAGGTGCCTCAAAATAATGTTGTTTTGATTTATGATTATAGAATTATTCCATACTCAGAATTACATGTATGTTTTAGAAATGAACTGCATGTTCTGGAAATGTTAACTACCGTATTGGTCCGAATATAAGACGGGGTTTTTTCCCCTGGAAATAGGTCGTAAAAAGTCGGGTCGTCTTATATTCGGGGTCTAGTATTCGTCGTCCAGTAATGGACTGCTCGTTACCGGAGAGAAAACAAGAGGCCGCGACTCATTATGTTGCGAGTTAACGTATCAGTTGCAGGAATCGGCTGTGCGATTGGCTTTTAAGCTGCGGCAGTTGCAGTGCTAAGGAGAGATTGCCAACTGCGCTTTCCTTTTACGCACACCACAGCGCCGTACTGTTTAGATTTCATCGTTTGCATCAACGCCCTAATGAAATAAGAATAAGAGGCTTCATTTAAACGCTGTCCATGCGTCGTTGTGATTGCAACTTATCGGCTGTAAACTGAAACTAACGGAGATCGCGGAAGCCTTCCAATCGACAACTGTAACGTGCACTGCCCGGTTATCATTTCAGCCTTAAACCACGGCGTTGATAGCTTTCGTTTCAGCACTAGGCTATGTGATTAACTATGAGCATTAAATAATGCTGCGTCTCAGATGCCGAGGACAGTTAGGATGACCGAACCAGAGCATAGAGAGATGACAGCGAGAGCGATCACAGCGGAGCAGAGGAATAAAGTCTGTGGTAAACACATCGGTTCAGTCTATTTGCACTACTGTTCATTTGCAATGAAGGAAAGTGTTTTATTAAATGCGTTTTTATTTTCGTATATTATTTTAATAAATAAAAATTAATTTCCTTTTAAAAAACAAGATTGGTCTTCAAATCTTTTTTCCAAATATGAGTTTTGAAAAACGGGGGGTCGTCTTATAATCAGGGTCGTCTTATATTCGGACCAATACGGTAATCCCCATTCCCTGAAACTGCATAGTGCACCTTTAAAAAAAACATCCTTCTACCTTTTTCTGTCATTCTGATTATCCAGTAATCCGTTAAAAATAGTACTTGTATGACTGAAAAGGCCCTCCTAGTGAGAGTGTACAACATTTCGTGTTAGCAGACATAGGTTAACATCAGGGCTTGTTCGGAACATTTCTTAGCCTGGGTCTGACCAACAGAGTCATGTCCTCCTGTTATGAAAGCCCTGACATCTCCTCTCAAATGACAGAGTGATAATGAAAAGCCAAGCTGACGGGCAGAGCTGACCCTCTCACCTCTTGCCTGGCTCGGTTTATCCTTAAATTGAATTCCACTATTTCCGAACTCTAAAACTATAGGACTATGGCTGGACTGAGGCGAGTTAGAGTGGAGTGGGGAGGGTGTGACAAACTGTGGGTTTTTCTGCTTTGTTTATGTTGCTTGTAGGCTCAGCTGCCGGGCATTCTCTTTAAAGCGTCTGGAAAACCTGGTCTAAAATAGTAAAAAAAAAAAATAGGACATCAAAGTTGGGGTGTCTGAATTAGCTTTAGCAAAAATCGGATTAAAAATGAATGTTCATACATTTTATAAAACTTAGTTGAACAGGACTGTGTGGGAATGGCCGTGTCAAATTATTCTCCATGGCAATGGTCATTGGTTTTTTTTAGAATGCCTGGGCAGAGAACTTCCGTGATTTATTGAAAATACTTAATGTATACCGTAATAAGAACCAGAACATGTATAGCCCAGCCCATATAAACTGCATTTCTGTAAAGTTTATCAAACTTAAATGACAATATCTTAATATGCCTAATTCTTTTTAGATGCTTTACTATCATGCAAACTAACTCCCCAAATGACAAAGTTAGAAGGATTTTGTGGATTTGGCTCTACAGGGGCTTTACATGTAAAACAAAGCAATCGTATGGAGAACAATAAAAGGTGCTGTGGTGAAGCATTTTAAATTTTTTCAGTGTGTACGGATATATTTCTCGCAGGAAACCCCTGATCTATTTTATGTCTTGAACCCATAATCTGTTGATATTTTAAGGCAGCTCAAACTTGACCCTCTCTTACCACCCCAGTGACTAAAAGTAATACCCCCGTTAGCTCCTTCACACCACGTGGGACTTAATTCCTTAAACAAACCATGTTTGAGTGTGATCTACAGCTAATCTGGACAGGCCAGGGTCACTTCTATCTTTCCTTTAATAATTTACGATTGGTGGAATTTATAGCAGCCGGCTTCCCCCAGCCGTGCACGCCGCCCCAAATCCATATGTCTGTAATATAATGAGATTTTAGCGCGGCGAGATTATAAATTATGGTGTGATTTGTTCTCTGGCTGTTTTGTCAGGGCATAGCCTTTGAGTGTGTGTGTGTGTGTGTGTGTGTAGCTTGGGGACATGGCTGGCATTTGGCTGCCACGACGCTCTAATTGCTGACGTACACACAGATAGATGGGACCTGATGGTTGGTGTCGCCACTGGAGGGAGGGAGGAGAGAGGAGAAGAGGATGGGCAGGAGTAAAGGGAGGGATAGAGCATGGATGGATGAATGGATGGATGGATAGATGGAGACATGGGCGTAGGTTTTGTTTCAACATTGGGGGGGGGGGGGGTGAACACATTTAGCAGGGGGTTTGGGGCTCCTCCCTCAGAAAATGTTGATTGTCAATAACCTAATTTCCTGCATTCTGGTGAATTTGTATACTACAATTTGGGCTTTTTTTGCGCCAATATATAGTGGAAATGCTTTTATTTATGTAAAGGAAAACACAACATTCAGGTAGCCAGTGACACAAATACAATGGAATATAATGCAGTAAGGATCCCTGGTTTTCTGTATTGCTTTCAAATATTATTTCAATTATTAGTATTGTTCAAAACTTTCTGCATGTAATGGGCGCTAGGCAAGGAAAAGATGGCAGGGTCCACTTTAGGGGAGTCTGAAATTGTTTGGAATTATAAAGTTACAGGTAAGAAAGATATTCAAATGGTTTACCCCCTTGCCTCTGTTGAAGAGAAGGGGGTTGTTTTTCGTAGTTTTTTTAAATGTACCTCTTCTAAATATTGAGGGAGACATATCCCCTGTATCCCCACCAAAAGCTGCCCCCGTGGATGGCTGGATAGATGGAGAGACAAGTGATGAGGAGGAGAGAGATATTGTCTGGTGGTGGCGGGAGACGCAGCTGCCAGCAGCTACACAGCCAAGCGGTTAACCACAGTCAAGGAGCCACATTTAGAGGAGAGGGGAAGAGCAAGAGAGACAGAGACAAGCATGCAGCCCACATTCATCTCGCTCCCAGATCCCCTTGCTCCAGGGAGCTGTTGGAAAATGAAGAATTACATGGCCCTGATCAGATTACATTACAGAACAAGTGATTACATGCATTTGACTCTTGTACAAAAAGAACAAGAGAGAGAGAGAGAGAGAGAGAGAGAGAGAGAGAGAGAGAGAAAAAAAATGAGGGAAGGGGAAAAGGAAACATGCATGATCTGATTAATTATGTAATTATGTGGTATTTGTTCAGGCCGTGATACATGGGCAACATGTCTGAAGGGAAGGTAGATGGGTAATTTCATCAGAGTTTCACCGCTTTGCCCGTCCAGAGCGGCTTTAATAAATGTTGATTTTGTCTCAGTCGTCACTTTCGGGGACTTGACTGCTCAAAAATATGATGTCGTTATGTTGGGTTTGGGCAAAAGATAGGGGCGGGATTAACCTGAGATGTTACAAACGTGTAGAAAACAGAAACAAGGCTGTAAGGCTCCTTAGTTTATAATATAAAGAGGTTTTTGGGTTAAGATTCATATTAAAATGGATCACTTTTTGAGGAGAAATAAAATAATGTTTGAAATATAATCTTTATTATAATGGTTATAAGGCACCAGTGTTATCCAGCTAGCTAATGCCAGACATGAAATACGAAATCGGACTATTCTAAAAAAAACCATCATTACATGCAACGCCAGCACTTCTTTTTAACAAGAAAGAATGACAAAATGTTTTCAAATTTTAGCTTTCTAAAATATCTGCGATTATAGGAAGCTAAAATACATGCTCAGGTAAGGGAAAGATAAGGCAATAAGGTTGAGTCAAAGGGAGATGGCTGCCAAAGGACGTGAACACCAGTCAAATGCATGAGAAGTGCAAAGAGCTACATTCCCTTCCGAACATCCATGCGTTTTGCCCACTACATTAAAGGAGGGAGTCAGCGATTCTGGTGAACAATTGTTGTCGAAATCACTTTGTCAAAATCAGTAAATAATTCCTCTTTACCGTGTTTGTGCTGAAAAACTAATAATATCTAGTGTCAAAACACAGTCTTGGCTCTGTTAATGTGCATGTAAACAGTGTAAAAAAGTGTCTCGGACCGACCCACCGTTGCTAGCACCAATGCTATCGATATGCAGTAGGTTAAGAATTATCACTATGAAAATACAGGTATGTATGTATTTGTATTTCATATACAGCAGGTAGCAAGGGTTTTTAGTGGTACTGAAGCAAGTTTGAGAATAAGCTGGTCAATAGTTGAATAGGTTAGCAGAGTTAGCAAAGTAAGCAGATCGGTAGCTTCGCCTGTATATAAATAAAACATAGGCTATAATAGCTTGTAAAAGACAGTGCAACATAAACTGACATTTCAGCAGAAACAGTATGGTGGAGATGGACTATGAAAGAAAACAAAAGATCGTTAATCGCAGCCCCTTGTGGCCATACCAGTCCATCCTCTATCGGCAGCCTTTTGCAAAGCTCTGCCTGCCAGCGAATATTTCACAACTGCTTGCACCTCGAGGGAGCCCACACAGCCAAAAGGAAGGCCACCAGACAACGTAACCATATTCAAGGCGATTGTACTGTTCTAAAACCACAGAATTATGTTTTCGAAGTTCATCAATGATAATAAATGAACCAAAGTCTGTAGTTGTTGTACGATCAGAGGCAAAATAAAACTCCACATCCATTGTTACATTACCAAAAAAAACACACCTATACCACTGACGAAGACAATCAAAGCTAAGAATATCAAAATACTGGTGCAAAAACAATATGGGTTGAAATATAGTGTTGGCCTCGAGACCGGGGGAACCATCAGAGTGTATTTCCCCCGTCATCTTCAAACATCCACGGGGAGTGACTTGTTATTTGCGCTGAGCTGTCTGCATGGTTTGGCTTTTTGATTAGAGAGAGACAGAGAGAAAGAGATGGGAGGAGGGAGGGGGGGGGGCGCAGAGATAGTAAAGAGGGAGACAGTCTTCAGGCACATGTCAAGCAATGTCACAGATAATCACACATCGCCTTAAAATAGCTTTGAAAATGACAGTATCGGGGAGGGGGTGGGGGGGCTGTTGGGCTTTTTAGGGGGAGTGTGAGAGATGCATCAGAGCACATGTTTCCGTAATTAAAGACCAGATAAAGTTAATTTCTTGACAACTCCCCGAGGCAACGTTTATCAAGGGCACAAAAAAATTCTTATCTGTGAAAAATGAGCGAGGAGCTGGAGGGTTACATATCTAACATACATCTGCTTTGTTCTCTGAAACAGAGATAAGTTTAAGGGGGAGGGGAGGGGAGGGGGGTAACTAGAGTGACGGATAGAGGAAGAGTAATTTCCTCGGTCAGTCAAGTGGAGATGGTGAAGTGGCCTCCTTCCATCATCATCTACCCAGTAAAACCATCCTATTTCATAGTCCAAGTGATCTCCATATTACTGCCTCCACTCAAACCCACTGCCCATGCTGCTGTTGGGGGGTGTATGTCGCCAACGGAGCTCACATTCGCCAGAGCCAGCAAATCCGTATTTGGGTTTGGTGGAGCTGATGGGGCCAATAGAACATTTAAAGTGACACTTTCCGTCAAGCCAGCAGTATACTTACTAACTAAGATGTCTCCTGGGGTATCATTTATCAACCCTACTTACGCACAAATCTGTGCGTAAGTAGGGCGTAAGAACATTGCCACGCAAAGTATGGAATTTATCAAAATGTACTTAGACTTATGAATGTGTGTAAATGTAAGCACAACTCTGACCATGCTTACGAACATAATCTAGTGGTAGAATAGCGATATTACAAGCACAAAGCAAAACATTTAAGAGTTTCAACGTCTGCATCAACACTAGAACCGCCAGCGTTCTCTTTATATCTATAATTGCCACGCGTCAAATCCACCCGTGCATTTCTAGGGTAATATAAAGTCATACATTTGTTTGTTTAATCATCATCTGTGTTTTGGACCACTTGTTTTATAATCTAAGTTTCTTTAAGATCACTGATCACGACTAACGAGTATTGAAACTGAAGTAGATATAAAATCGCCAATACATCAATGAAAACAGACGGTCAAAACAGCGTCCAAATGAGCTAACATCCTAAATGCAATAAATAGTTATATGGCTCACTTATTTTTAGGTAAGCTCTAATTGATTATTAATTAAATGTGTCACACGTTTACATATTTTGAAGCGGAGGATCCCTCCGATGCTCTCTGTGCGTCTCATCTGACAGCACTCAGCTGTGAGCTGGACGAGCCGCGGTGACTCGCCAGACTCGCCAATCACTCATTTCACTTAGTAACTCTAATGTTGTTAGGAACTTATCTTCATCTCTTATTTATTGAAAGAGTTTATGAATGACTGCACGTAAAGTTATCAGATCGCGGACCCCAAACAATGCCGTTGCCTTACAACTTGCTCGAAAATATCACATTTTCCCATGCAGCAAGCTTTCTTTTGTTTTAATGCCTGCACTAAGTGAGCTAACAAAATATGTTTTGCTTTGATTCAACCTCGTTTACAAGGGTTTCCATTTATGTGTTGGAGAAGTTTCTTTTCGTTGCCCTCTTTGCCATTGTAGCGGAGAGGGATAAAACACATCACATGGTTGATAAAGGGATATGTTGTGACCATATATGGTTAATTGGAGGCGTTTCTGAATGCAAATGGTCTGAGCGTGAACGAGCATGACACTTAAGAACATGTGGGATTTATCAAGATTGATGACTTACTGGTGTGCGTACGATAGGCCAGCGCACGTTTGATAAATACCGATTTTTTTGTACTTAAGCACATACTAAATTTCATTCGTAAGAGTGAATTTAGAACCTTTTCTACGCACTGTTGATAAATGAGGCCCCTGGTGAGTAAAACTCTGTTAACTCATGTGGTAAAACCATGGATAACCATTACAAATAGTGTGACGTTGGCATGAGTCAAAGTCAACAAAGTGACTCACTGATGTGAGTAATACGACAATAAGGTTTTCAAATTTTAGCTAACAGTACTAGCCACCAGAAGCTAATGGTCATACCAGACCAAGTATTGGTGCAGCAGAATTGAGTTCATGCCGATGATATCAATTGTTGTTATTTCTTCTTTAAAAAACAAGGAGCTTTGAATTTGTTTCTATATGTATAACTTGCACAGACATGTGATTTGTTTTGGTGGAACAAATAATGATATACTTGGCAGCTGAAACATCTTGCAGATATGCTGTGCAGTGTCCGCTGTTAATTACATTCAAACAGATATAATGAAATAAAACAAACAAAAAAAACAGACTTGTGTTCATCTAGAGATGTCTTTTATTTTGATTTTTTTTTGGTTGGAATGATTTGGCCATCTACTTCATAGCGGGCAGACGCTGGTAGTTAAGCTAAAAATAATGTTTATTCCTGCAGACGTTTAATGGTCCGTCAAATGGGATAACAAGGACGGCTGATTTGTGGGGCCTTTCTCTGCAATTACCCAGCCTTCCCCACTTCCTCCCTGTTTAAATTAAACAAGCCATTGATTTTATGCTGAATATTATTGTGCCATATTCCTCAAGAGTGCTTTTGATAGAGATATGGAGTGATTGGACTCAGACACTCACAAAAAAAAGATGTATATATATTAAAGACTGAACCAAAGCCAGGTGGAGGAACGCAGCTGAGAGAGTATGTTAATGATTCTCCCCTTTTATTTTAGTTAATAAAATGGTAATAAAAATGTAAATTTTTCTTTGGCAATTTACACTAATACGTCTATTGGTCCACCATTCACCCCAACAGACATTGAAATAAAATGTTGAAAGTCCAGCATGAATTCGCAAAATTCCACAGATTTGTTTTTGCACTTTCTGCACGTATGTGTCCAAAGACTGAAGAAGGCATCATTTAAATTCAGACAAAACCACCCAAGAGCAACACATTTACACAGGGCTACGTTGTTGCACTGACTGACATTCATTAGGAAAACTCTGCACTGCTTTACTGTACTGACAAGTTGACATGAACGTTGCAAACCTTGTTGAGCGAATGGCCGCAATGCAAGTGTATGGATCTTTTAGGTATGAACTTATGACACAGGCACATGTAATGGTATATAATCAGGCTGTGATGCATGCAAACCATAATACTCACGCAGCCAGTACATTCTGATTTCTCTTCCACTGTGTTAGCCACGCTACTGCAGGCGATTACGGTTCATTGTTGCGTTTGAACGAAAAATGCCACCACCACATTTTGACAGGTTCATCAAAGAGGGCCATCTAGAGGCATTTTGCCTGACTTGGCGGCCTGACAGTCAGCGACTCTATTAGCCATGTGTGTTTTCATCCAAAACATAAAGCCTTGTTGTTACCATTTTTTATTTTATTTTATTTCTAACCGCATGCACACGAGCAAGACGCCGCGGTCGCTAAGGAGTGAAGATTACACCGAGAAGTCAAGTGACAAATTCAAGTGGCCAGAAGAAATATCAATTCATTTAGGACCAGTGAGCAGCAAGCCAGCTGTCAGGGAGAGAGGGAGAGAGAGATCAAGAGGGCTTACCCTGATATGACAGATGCATTAGAGACGAGAGCAAGACAGTTAATTTTGTGTGTCTGAGTGTGGCTGCGTGTATGTGTGTGTGTGTGTTTGTTCGGCGGCATCTCCATTGTATCTTTGTGGAAGACCCGAAAGCCAACCAGTCAATCGGTTAGATCTATCCACTGTGTTTTAGAATAACAAAGAAAGACAGATGTGAACATGGTGAGCTCAATAGGGACGGTATCTCTGGAGTTTAGAGATTAAATCCCTCTGGTAAGTGTTAACACTGATAAAAACACAGCCATCTCCAGTACAGGCTTCAGTCTTGCTTATTGTTGTCTTGCCTATTTTCCTTATTCTCATGTGAGACTGGCTACATGAAATAACGTTATTTGATAATATGGTAATTTAATTATGTCCACATTTTTATATTATAGCCCCTAAGGTTGTTGGTGTTATAGATGTAACCTTGTGTCCTTGGGGAAGAAAAAATTAAAAAGACATTCACTCTTGTTTCCCAGAACGTACATAGCTCAGACTCCAATGACCATAATCACTGGAGTTACAAAGGCCTTCTGTACTAAAAGGTGAAATGCCACAAATGATGATGCGTGTGCGCTTGTAGATACCTAAGCATATCATCTACAATCAGTATACTAGCTAGCTATCAATTTGCCCTACTATGTGGTATCTTTACTCAGTGCTTTTGAGATAAACCCCCTAAGATACCTAGCGGCATTGGCAGAGAAAGTCTTGACACAAAGATCCTGAATGACCAGTCATACTAAAGCCGAATTTATGGCTGACAAAAGGGCTTAAAGGGAGTGCAGCAGTAGAAAGCTACAGCGTAGGTTCTGATTTATAGTTCAGTATTGATTTTCACCAGTTGATATGACCACTGCAACACAAACAGGTGTATCCGGGCAATATTCTGGTTTTATAAAAAATCCCTGCAGAAGTGTTTACGTTTTATTTACTTATGTGAGTTATAATGAGCTCTCTTATTGAGTACCTAATGGGATTTTTGTAAACATCCTGAAATCAAAATAAATAAAAGGTGTTATTTAAAAATATTTATAGTGTTACTAAATTCATTAGCATTTATTGTATTTCGGGTAAAACTCAAGATTAGGCCTACAAGACAACATTCTGAATTAAGGCCCAAATATTTAAATGTATCCACTCTAACAAAAGGAGACCCAACAATAAAGGTAACGGCCAACTCACTGAATGAGTGGTTGAAGCAAGAAAACAACATTCAAGAGCCTTTTAAAAGTTTAAAACTGATCAAGGCTTTTAGTGGTAAATAATTTATCATCTATAATGTTAGTGATGTCACAAACGCAACATGAAACAGTATAGTGAACACACAAGTAGATGCGACCAGTAATAGACTTGCATTCCGCACGAGATGTCACTGTAGGTTCCATAATCTAACGTGCACTTACATTAACAATATCACGCGTGTCTATGGGGAAACTTCAGTTTACTGGCCTACCTACTTGGCCAATGTATGGCAAAACCCTTTACACAGAGCTATGAATCAAGCTTTATCCTCAACAACTACCAACCATCAACCATGGTCATACACTTGACTTTGGGTAGAGTAGAGCTGTTGGTGAAATTTGGTGAAGGGGTTTGGTGCGACTATTGCTAGGAAGTTTATCTTTGGTGGTAGTCTGGGTGGTCCACCTGTGACAAGACCGCAGGGCACACCAGAACATGCTGATACTCCCCACAAAATGTGTACTATGCAGCCAGTGAAAGAGACATCTGGGCTGCCTTTCGTTTTCCATTCCAACCACCAGGCTCAGATGAGAGCAGTGGGAAACCAAAGCAGAATTGAACATTAGCCGGTAGATCAAAGCTATTTTTAATTTGATATGGTATTGCATATACCGTTGAGCTACAATGTTGAAGAATGCACTTTATTTAGTCATTTTGCTCCATTGACATGCATGATACAAAATTCATCCATAGTTTATTGATCTTCTCCCATGTTTATAGCATTCATCTTGAATAGGAATCAAGCCAAAGAGTCTAATCAATGTTTTCTAGTTAACATAATGTCACTGTAGTAAAGATGTGTGTCCGTAATGGCCATGTGATTGAAATAATAGTAAAATCAGAGCAGCATTGCCTGTAATGGAAATGATGCTGCTTATGGCTAAATCAATATTCATGTATATATTAGCCAATATTTTGAGAGAGGCAATTACCACTGTAGTATAAGGTGTTGTTTTGTTGTGTGTGGAACAGAATGACTTGGAAGTGTGGAACATTTTGATGAGGCCTTTTCAAGGTGATCCCAGGACATCTTTATGTGTCACTTCTCTCCTCTCCCGTCGCTCTTGTTTCTTTGATGAGAGAAAAGAATGTGTGCAGATGTTGAAGTGTACTGACATGTCCTTGTGGAGGGATTTCAACCATGATGCTAATAACAATAATTAGCTCCTAAGTGTTTGTGGAGGGGGAGGTAGAGACATGAATATTCTCTCATTGTGCTTGTGTTGTGTGTGTGTGTGTGTGTGTGTGTGTGTGTGTGTGTGTGTGTGTGTGTGTGTGTGTGTGTGCGCTGGGTGTGTCTGGGTGTGTTGTGTGTGTTGCCAGGATGTGCTGGTTCCATGTTTTTTAAGGACAAATGTTCCTAATGCTTTTTTAAAGGGTTGCTGTTCGCCGATGAAGGCAGCTTTTTGCTACTTCATTATGCCTGTTTTAACTCTTCAAGAACAACACACACCCCACACACACACACAACACAGTTAGACCATTGGATCTATTAACAACCTAATGTTGTGACTGTTTATTAGCAATGCAGCAATTAAATTAAATCAGAGCACTTTTACTTCATAATGAAAATTGCTAAGCAACAAAAGGATAGCAATGGAAAAATTACGGAAAGCTACTGTTTAGAGTAAAACCCTATGTATCAAATTAAAAAGGTGAAATATTGAGGGGGCACAAGCAAATAATGGTGCTGTGTTTAACTCAAGATTAATACATTTCATCTCCTACTTAGTAGTGAATACATAGGAACTAAATCCATACACCACTTAACGCAATCAAGGGGAGGACATTCTCTGATGTGCAAAGACAGACTCTGCCATCAGCTTTGATTAGTGTTACAGTCCGTCTTTTTCGGCTGTTGGATATTTGAGAAATTATTATTAATAACAAAATAATTTCCACAGATTAACCCCATTCTGGCTCTATACCTGATCTCACGGCCCTTGAGGAAATTGATTGGGAAAGATTGATGGCTCTCCGACTGTTTTAAAACGTTTGTCCTTGCTGGAGTGTGTGCCCCCCCCCCCCCCCCCGTTCTTCTTCTATTGTACCCAAGTTTGGATTCCAGACGTCTGTTTAATGACGCAGATGTACCTTTGAATGTGACATTGAAACACACACAAAGTACAAATTGAGATTTCTGAAACATATTTCACTTTTCACTTTTAATCCCCTTCTTTATACAGCGTGTTTACTGAATTAGTTTATCTGCTACGGATTGTTAGCATCAAGGCAGGTAAGGTAAGACGTAAGGATGCAAATTGTGAAAGAAATGTGTTCTTCTCATTCCATAAGTCCTTCAGCGATTTCTTTCTTGCATTGGTCAAACGTTAACTGGTTTGATCCAGCAAGAACTGGAATCAAATGTATTGCTGCTGAATGTTAAACAAATGCCTCCAAAACCCTCGTTCCCTAAAAAAGACAACCCTTTCTAGCTTCCAACTTTTAGCTTGTATTTAGCTTTTGACTTTGACCTCTAACCTCCACTGGATGAAGGGTATATAGATAAAGTATAATGAGTATAGCCCTACAGATCTGAATCATTCAGGGCAAAGTGTTGTGTGAAGGTCACCTGCATTTTAGTGTTGGTTAGAGACCAATAAATAGAAACACTGTGTGGTGACAAGCCCTAATGCTGCATCCAGACAGAGGAGAGCACTGAATAGCCCCTTTCACACTAGAACACTGGAGCAATCATCATCTGATCTGAGAAATGTTGTGATTTGTTCAGCCTTCGACATTTGTATCTTTCCAGACACGCGCCATCGCCAGATATCGGTATGTCCATCCCCTGCCCTCCCTGACACTTCTCACATGAGGCTGAACCTCACTAGGACTGTGGGTCACCAGGTAAAGTCTATGCCAAGTCCAGGATGAATAATCTGGATATCTATTTTCACACTACCATCTCACCTGGGTAAACTCCTGCTCTTTTCTGAGGACAGTGCCTGTGTGATAGGGGCTAATGAGTCCATTCTGCTCAAAAGAAGTGAGGGTTCCTATGCAGAGGAACCTAGTAAGAAAATGCAGGTTCTTCCAGCTATAAGTAAAGAAATTTTTTTTTTGCCTGATCAAATACCACTTCATTACAAAAGACTACGCTTCAAAGCTGTTGCCAAGATACACACAAACAATTGAAGATGTAATAACAGTAACATACTGGTTATTCAGAACTTACACCTGAAAACTTTTTTTTGTCCTTGACATCTTCTCACTTCTCCTCTTAGCCTACAATTTTAGCTTTGTCGGTCAATGCTGAGTGTCCCCGGCTGCACAGCCAGGAGAAAGGTGATTTTTGGGATGTGCTGCCATCAAGATAAGCGTGTTGAGCTAAAGGGTGACAAGAACATTGGACAGCAGCAGTAGTTTCCCTCATTATCCACAGGAAAAAGAAACCCGATGTTACCTTATTTTTAAAGCGTCAGAGAGGATGTCATTGCAAAGTGTGAGGGTTGACAGAAAAGGTAAAAAGATGTGTAGTGTTAGGGCATGACATTACATCGCCGATAAGTAATGAGTGATATGTAGGATCTGTTATAATTGTAATGCCCTTTTAACATGTTGGCTGTGCCATCAATATAAATAATTGGGAAAAAACCATCAATGTCAACCACATAAGGATATATGAAGAATTATGATTGATTTTAATACCATAAATGAAAAGAATTAGCAGTAGCACCAAATAAACTCTGTTCTTTTAATCTGTGGTGAGTGTGGCATAAGCTATAGGGACCGATTGCACTTTGGCCCTATGGGATATGTAGTTCCAGTAAATGCTTTGCATATAAGGTAGCCTATACACCATGCGCTGCGGGGCATCTACCTCCTTAAAGAGCCTCATCTATCGAGGCCTTAGGGGTCAGCCAGACCCTTTAAAAAACATCAGCACAAATGCCCCATGGGATGTGGAGTTCCTGATAGGTTCCTACCTTGTAGCCAAAGAATTAGTAAATGTTGACCAAGAGGATATCAGCTAGTCACCCCAGTGACTGCAGGGTCACTACAGACGATTTCCATTTCCTTTAAGAGGCTGAATGAGCTCTGCACAAACATGAGCAGATGGATGGACAGACCGGGAGAGAGAGAAAGAGAGCATCCTTATTTATTGCTCATGCATTTTTAAACAGTGGACCAGTGGGGTCAAATGAGTAAAAAGGACTTCACCCGAGGGCAAGAAGAGAGGAGGAAGGAGTGCAGGGGAGATGGACAAATTGGATATGCCAGTGTGGATGGATGGAGGGAGGGGAACTGTTGGTGTTTGTGGGGAATGCATCAATAGTAACCCATTTCTGATTGAGGGATGTGCAGTGGCACTTCTTGTGGTCGCAGGCTGCATGGGAAAGTGAGTGATTTTTGCAAAAGGAGTTCTAATAAACCACTTTGTAGGAGTCACAAATCTAATGGGGCTTTCTCACCTAGCTTGTTTGGTCCGGACCTTCCGGAATTTTCCGTTTGATTTGAACCAAAATTACAGGTGCGACCACAGTGGTGATATAATAGCCGGATCTTGGTCCGACAAAAGGAGGTGGGCTCGGTCTGGATGGTTCAGACTGTTGGACCAATAAGTAGTCCTGGCCGGCTTTTGCAAGTCGCAAAGAGGAAAGGAGTTGCGGTAAGGGCTGGAAGTTAGTTCCATTCATTTTCTTTATTCGTTCATTCAAACTGATGAAGGCCACCCACCGATCCCACCCACCAACTAATGTCCAGTATAGAAAGACACAGCCCAAAGAGTTGATGATGACAGGACGTAGGTACTGTAAGTCATGGAAAGTTGCTTAGTTCACTTGCAGAACTGCAACGAGAAAACAAACCTAAGCCGATCAAATTTGTACAGTGGGACAAAAACATTGACATTGGTTCAGATGTTTAGGTGTGAAAACGCTCCAAGAAAAGTAGGCACTTTAACCTCCACCTTCTTCACTATCCCATTCTTTTTTTCCATCTCCTTTTGGAATCTCTACAGCTTCAAATGTATGGCATTAAAAGATCCTCGCGTGACACCTGTGTATTTAGGGGTGGCGTGGTCACACTCAGCCCTGCAGGTGTCCTGACCTCTGACCTTTGACCTTCACACACACACACACACAGCCTCAAGCATATGGCAGTGAGTGATGTCGCTGAGATTAGCTATACATCTCTACAGGGAGCAGAACGCAGCAGCCGGTGTGTGTCTGTTAGAGTGTGTGTGTGAAACAGAGAGAAGGTCTGCATTGATCTGGCAAACAGAAGCTCAAGCCAGGAAGACTGTGGTGACCTTTGGCCTTGTGCGTGTGGTGTGTGTGTGTGTGTGTGTGTGTGTGTGTGTGTGTGTGTGTGTGTGTTGTGTGTGTGTGTGTGTGTGTGTGTGTGTGTGTGTGTGTGTGTGTGTGTGTGTGTGTGTGTGTGTGTGTGTGTTGTGTGGGTGTGTGTGTGTGTGTGTGTGTGTGTGTTTGTCCAGGCTTGAGAGTGACTGAATGATGCGCTATCACTGTGTGCGTGACTTTCTTGCGGTCTTTTTTGAAATATCATGCCATCATGTACGTGCTGCGTATGTAAGGAGCTTGCTCAACTAAAATGAATTGGTTTGAATGGTTTTGGAAGGTAAGGACCGATGATGTTGTCCTGTTGACAAGAAAATGCTTCCAATGACCAAAGACAATGAGTTGATGGTCATTGTCGTCTCATTTGAAAGACAGTCTTGATATGTCAGGTTTCAGACTTCAGATGTGAGTTACTTGAAAATGTGTTTTTTATTTTTTTTTATTTTTTTTAAACCTTTATTATACAGGTAATTCCCATTGAGACGAAATCTTTTACAAGGGAGACCTGTTTTCCTTTCCCACGTTACTTCACACACACATTTCATACACGATAGCAGCTAACTATCGACATTCATGTGTATTAGTGAAATGAATACAGGTGAATAGTGTGATGTGATTTTTTTACACACATGACATGCCGGACAGTGGGTTCATTCAGGTTCATTTGTTTAATATCTTTTGGGATTTTTTTTAAATTTTGTGTTCTCATGTTGTGTCTGCTGATGTTAATCCACATCTTCACAAATCTTTCCGTCTTTTCAACATCAAAATCTGTGAGTAGAACTTCACACCTTTGGAGCAACAAATGTAAAACGATTCGGTAACTGGTTATAGGTTACTCCTCCATTGCAATAAAAAAAGAAAAATGAAACAGGTATTCATTTATATAGATACACACATACTTTATGGGCCATGAAATGCCACTAAACCTTTGAATTTGCAGGTAAAAAAAAAACAGGGGCACTGCCTCAATCAGAAGAGCAGAAATCCGTAGGCCAACAGATAGAAGGTATAAGCCCATGTGGTCAACCGCCGCCCCTCACCCTTATCTCTAGCTGTTGCCATGGCGTTGAAGTGTGATTAGAACTCTGGCTAACCAACATGGCTGACAATATTGACTTCCTGTCGGGTTCATGCAAACAGGATGTGACAGATTTAATTTGTTTGTCGGCCCACCTTAATTTAAACAGAAGGCTGGAAAGGGAGAGAGCGGCAACGACCGATAGAGGGAATGAGAGAGAGTGCCTTCCACACACAGACACAATCGCTTTCTGATTGGCTTACCTCCAGTTAAAATATGTCGTTAGGTCTGCATGTTAATTGTAGGTGTTTCCCTTTTGTTTTTAAGTGGATTCCTTCCACAAAATCACAATGGATTACTAACAAAGGACAGAAGGAGCGTGTATGTAGCCTCAAATCTTTTAGTTGTTTTCAAAGTGAGAGAAATAAATAAACACACACACACACGATTTGAAACACTTAATTATAATTAAATAGACTTCCAGTATTAATTTAATTATAAGCATTGAATTATTATTATTATTATTATTATTATTATTATTATTAATATTATTATTATTATTATTATTATTATTATTATTATTATTATTATTATTATTATTATTATTATTATTATTTGTATTATTGTTGCTTTGGTTTTGATTATTGGAATAGTTGTTGAATGTGTGTGTGATGCTTTGGCAATATTGTTTTTGATACATTCATGCCGATAAAGCTATTTAAAATGATAATTGAACGGAACAGAGCATGTGATGAAGGCAGGGAAAGTCTAAGAATAGACAAATAAATAAACTGGGAAAAAGATGGAGAGAGAGAGAGAGAGAGAGAGAGAGAGAGAGAGAGAGAGAGAGAGAGAAGATAGAAGGAGGAGAGGGCACAGCAGATTAAGTGGGAGTGACTTGATCGTGACATGATGGTGTAGGTAACAGTCAGTGAGTCTGAGAGAGCTGAAGCACTGGAATGGGTAAGGAAGAGAGGAGGGTGAGTCCACCTTACGGACGGCTTCAAGATGGAGCATGAGGCAGATGGACAGCCGGAGTCTTGTGTGTCTGAGAGACAATCCTGATGGCTGGCCGAGAGCGAGAGTGTGACGGTGAATACAGAGGGCGGCATTATTGTTTAAATCATTGATCGCTTCTCTCTCTCTCTCTCTCTCTCTCTCTCTCTCTCTCTCCTCTCTCTCTCTCTTCTCTTCTCTCTCTCTCTCTCTCTCCTCTCCTTTCTCTCTCTCTCTTATATCATCTCCTCTCATCTTCTTCTTCCATTCTTCACTCTGTTCCTCTCTTCTGGTCCATTTCGAACCTTATTGATTTCGTGACTCTTCTCTCTTTGTGCTCACCATTCCCTTCTCCATCAACACTTTCATTTCTGTCCATTCTCAGCTCCTGTTTTTCTTCTTTCTCTTTCTGATGGCCCGAAGGCCCATTAAACCCCCTATATTAGGAACTTTAAAAATGGAACAGGAAACGAGACCATCAGCTCTATTTCCATATACTGTATTATGAACACCTTTGCATGGGTCCGATTTCCCGGGAACTTAGACAAAACGATGTACGGCAGGCAGACAGGGATATCCTGTGTTAATGAACGTACTAAATCAAAGTGTACTGTGCTTCACCATCTTACAGTTATTAATCTGACCAAGTCACATATAAATGCATAACCTCATCGCTATGCATCCTGCCGTCAAAACAAAACAAATGCACACCCCGCCAGCACGCGCTAGCAAAGATCTTTAGGACAGCAGGCGCTGGTTTCATAAAAACATAACCGCTTTTGTCCAAAGGGGACGCTAGAATAAAAAAAAGTTCCTCGTAGCCACTTTAAATAACATCGATGCTGGAAGTAAAATTTAAAAAAAGTCAATATTACAAAAGATGTTGCGTCCTTCTGTTCTGCAATAGTTTAATGGGATCTGACCAGAGGATTAGGGCCATCCCAGGTCATGTCCTTGACAAGATCTCAAGACTGATATTCACATTACAGTAAAGGTTAGAAATGGACATGAATTCATTTTTTCTTCCTCTGTTTTTCTGTAAATTTGTTCTTAAACTTTCTAAATTTACATGGAAACTTACAGTTGGCTTAATTACCCCGAGGGTTCCACTGCTATGTATTTCCGCTGTTAACACATCTGCAGTTAAATGTACAACATGGTATTCAAACACATGAATTGTCATGTCTTGTCGGGTCTGCTGCGTGTGCTATTGATTTACAGCCATGTTGTGTCAGCTTTAGACCAGCTCTAATGCCAAAATCATTAACCAGATCTTTATGGCGCTAATACGTATCTGAAAAGGATATAATGCGACTGTAAAAACTGTAATGGACATTAATGGATGTCATATTTTTCGGTAATATTGAATGATGATGATAGTGAAAGGTAAATGGTAAGTATTGATCAAATGCAAGAGTGGAAACAGACAGTAACATGTACAGTAGTGAAGTGAAACCCTGAATGACGGTGAGGATTAGTATGATATTCCGGACCATTATTTTTTTTTCCAGTTTGATCTTTTCCCTAAGTTTATCAGAAATGTAATATGACATATTTCAGAAGACCACCTCAGAAAATGAAAAATTGTATATTGTTAAGGCCTCAGATAAAATACAGAAATAAAATTAAGGATGTATAGATTTGAAAATTTCTCGTCCTCCTCTTTATCTCTCTCTCTCCCTCTGTGAGTTTGTTTCCTTTCTCCTATCTATGCGAATGGAGGGCATATGGTTTGGCATGTCCATCTGTCCAGGTCTCATTGTGGACAAGAGGCTCAGGTCTCCTCTCAATTCCACTATTTTTCATATACAGTCCATCTACACTTCTGCCACCCTGATTGTCCATTTTCCAGACTGCGACCAAATGCTCGCATTTTGTGACATTTTTTGAGACAGTGCGAGTACTTTTTAAAAACTAGGGGCAGGCGCGCGACCGCAAAATTCTGAGGTTTCGTCTGTTTTGTTTTCTCTGTTAAAAGGGAGTTTTTCTGAGGCCGATTGTAAATCCCCTTGAGGCAAATGCAGAATGTGTTTTGTGATATTGGGTGACATAAATAAAATTCACATGACTGGACTTGAATGTGTGAGTGGTGCTGACATGTACTTAATGTGGCACTGCCATTACAACCTAAAGGTAAAATAAATATGTATGTGTAGCTGACACGAGCTACAAACAACATGAGACGATTAAAACTGATGTCAACAAAACACGAAGAGTAAACAAATACTGCATGGTAGCTTTGAATGACATCATTACACCACTTTTTAATGATTTGCCTCATTCATACGACCTTCCTTGTTGTAGTATTCCACTGGTGCAGTTCTTAGCACATCTGTTGCCTAGTTGTAGAACATCTCGGGCCAAACATTATTTCGGTCTCCGCCTGAAGAGTCACCTTCCACCACCGCCGACACTCTGCCACAAGGCTGTGGCTATGGTGTGTTACCACGGAGACGAGCAACGCAGAGCGACGGTTGCTGTGTTTGGCAGCGATGCTTGTCTTGGCAGGGAAACGGCCAACGCTGAGGTCGAGTGACAGCCAGACGCACGCACCAACACACACCACACAACACACACACACACACACTCTAGGTCTCTCTCCGCTCAAGGCTCAGCAGGCAGGCAGGGTGGGTGTGTGGGTGGGGAGAGTGTGTGTGTGTGTGTGTGTGTGTGTGTGTGTGGTGTGGTGTGTGTGTGACAGTGTTAAGCAGGCGAGGGTGACAGTGACGTGACACTGGTGAAATAATTATGAGTCCAAAACAGGGCTGACAGGGAGCAGCCCGTGCCCTTCAACTATCTGTCAACTGTCATTAACACAGAGCGCTGATACACCGCCCGAGGAGAGAGAGAGGAGAGGGAGAGAGTGAGATGGGAAGAGAAAAGGAGAGGACCCAAACTACAAAGGGACACCACCAAAATGATCTTAAAACAGTCAGTTGATGTAGAAATAAGTCTTAAAGATCATGATGAGTTAACTGGAATCATTTCATCCGCATGGTCAGGTTTCTCCAGTTGAAATGGTTCGGAATGGCGTATTTGCAGAGGACTATCACAGGGAGACATTGAGGAGATTGGAAGGTGAAGAAAAGAAGATTAAGGCTAGGAGACAGGACAAGATAAAGAGCTGAGATAATAGACATAACAATAGGTAGGTTGAGGGGGCGAAATGAACAAATGACCTCAGTAATTATAAAGAACTTCCTGTGGTTATATGGTCATTCATGTGACTATAACAAATGTGGGAAAATCGAAAATATTACTACAGCAGTAATGTTTTGTCCACGGTTCTATCGCATACGCTATTGCAATTTGCAGTTTTAAACCTTCACAGTCATGTTATGCTCATCTGCGTGTGTGGCCCTAGGCCTTGAGAAAAAAAAATGCCCCATAAGTCACCTCTTTGCTAATGTGTCAATTCCACTCTGGAACAGCAAAATACCAAAGGTCATGGACGAGAGCACTGCTTGTGTGAATGTATGTGCGTAGATGCATGATTACTCTCTGTTATATCTGACGTACATGTCAAGGACAGTGATACTCTAGGCAATTAATGAAATCCTTTAAAAAGCAACTTTAAAATGATAATCCTGAACATTGTAATTCAGGTTCATTTGGCGACACCTTGTCATGTGTAAAGCAAGGACGTTTAGTAGTACCAGTTGTAAAATGACAAATAAGTCCCCCATCATCTTCCTCCACGCTATTCTGTCAGAAATGCAACGAGGGGAACGTGCAGTATTGTTTAATCAGACTCGAAGTAGTTAACATGATTTGACAGAACATGACCTCATGACAATGTTATCTCATGCCCTTAATGCTGAATCATGGTCTAGTTTGTGTGTGCATCATTTCATGTTAATCCCTTTTGTTTGCAATTTTACCTGGACATTGTGAAACCTCCCGATGATAAGGATAGTCACGTGACTTTGTAGAGTTGTTAAATACTTCCTCAGTGCTTCAGGCCTCAGATAGGCCTTTAAGGTCAATGATATTTCATTCAAACTGTACTTCTGGAGTTCTTTTTTTCAAACAGTACTTGAAAGTACACGTTACCCAGTGCACTTGTCTGTCTGTACAATCTGTAATTGGTCACCAACATGAAGGAGTACAGGTACCTAAAGGGTTTTTGTTCGCGAGGAAGGGAACAATGAGCGTGAGATTTGCCAAAGAATCGGAGCAGCGGGGACAGCATTGCATTTGCTTTACCGGAATGTTGTGACCAGAAGAGAGCTGAGCCGGATGACAAAGCTTTGGATCCACCGGTCAATGTTCGATCCTACCATCAGCTATGGTCATGAAGGCTGGGAAAAGACCTGAAGAACAAGAATGGGTTTTCTCAGGAGGGTGGCTGGTATCTACCAAAAGAGATAAGGAGAGAAGCTAAGTCATTCCTGAGGAGTTCGGAGTAGAACAGCTGCGCCTTTGCGTGAACGGAGCCAGTTGAGGTGGTTTGGGCATCTGGTAAGGATCCCCTGTGCACCTCCCCAGAAAGGTGTTTCAGGAGCGTCCAAAGAGGCCTCGGGGAAGACCCAGGACTAGGTGGAGAGATTATATCACCCCACTGGGAACGCCTCTGGATCCCCCAGTCAGAGCTGGTAATGTGGCTCAGGAAAAGGGAAGTTTGGGGATAAGATTGAAGATGGGGAGTGGTCACCAACATAGGTCCTTATTCATAAGGGTGAAGGGGATTGTGTTGCATATGGGCATCAGTGTCTGGAGATTGAGGAGATGTGATCCAGTTGCAGATAAACAGCAGGATACTTGCCTACTCAATTCCACTGCAAATTACACCGACATAAAGACTCAAATCATCAAAGTGCTTTCTTTCCTATAATCAGCAAAATAAGAAATGTTCCCAATTTTCCCATTGGACGTGATCCCATTTAAAGGCTGTAATGTAAAAAGTAAAAACGAGTACAATCTTACAGTGGGAGACATTGCTGTCAAGTGCCTGGCCCCATGAGATCTCTCTCTCTCTCTCTCTTCTCTCCTTTTTCTAAATGTGTGTGAAAGTGTTTCTACAGCAGGCGGTGGATTGATATGTGGATTAGGCGAAAGGCCCGGGTGAAATATGTCGGCGCGAGAACACGCTGTTACCAAGAGTCAGGATGTAAAACGCCTCGGCGTACATAACTCTTCTTAACGGGGAGTAAATCCCTCCTCAAAACAAGAAGACACACAGTACATTCCGCAACAGTATATTTGGAAATAAATCTCACATGATGCACCATGAAACACTCAAGGAGACGACCAAGAGTTAGGGAGAAAGAGAGAAGACGGAGCTGAGAGGGGGGGATTTATGGACGGTGGGGATATCCCAGTGCCTAAGACGATGCCAAATGGCCAACAACAAGTCTGACGGACTGAAAACACAAATAAAGAGCCATTTTTATGATGTGAATGGATGGGTTCCCTGGAAGACACTTGGCTGGATTTTATTTGGTCGTGGCTTTGGCCCGAGCCAGTACATATTTCTGTTTTATGAAGAGACTCAACGGCTAAGACAGCGGCTAACCGAGTGTGTGTGCGAACCCTCTCACCTCGTTTGGATTGGTGGAGGGAGACAGGAGGAGGGGATGGAGAGAAAAAAAGCAGGTGAATGGTGGAGAAAAGAAAGTGTAAAAGAGGACAGCGGCGAAATTTACGTGAGACATAAAAGCAGCTGGATGAACGGTTTACAGTGTGCACCTATGGCCGCTGTCCTGAAAAATATGGACCAGCATATTCTCCACTTTCACTCGACAACACTCAAAAACAGCTTTACACACACACACACACACACACACACACACACACACACACACACAACACAACATCAACATCATAATCACTAAAGCAGAGAAGTTGTGCTCGGATGTTTAAAGGAAGGTCTATTACCTTTGGCATTTGGTGTATAACACCCACACAAGTGTATCAGGCTTCCACTTTGTACTACTCCATCTCAAGCATGTCAGTTTCTTCTGACCAATGAGGGTTTCCATTACATGACTCTCAATTCAAATATTCATGTTCACAATTGCTGCTGAAGCTGTGGAACAAGTGATCCCTTAAGACAGTTCTGGGTCTGTTTCAAATCTTGTAAAAAATTGTTTTAGAGTCCCATTTAATGAGTTTATGTTTTTATTCTGCTCACGATTATTTAATTACTGTTTAAACCTCTGCAAGTTTGTCAAAAGTTTATATATATTTAAATGTAGTTACTGCAAATATGCATGAATTAACTGGACCATCTCCCTTCAACTTACTCATATGTCTGATACAAGAAAACAATCATATACTGACAATGATAATTTTATATGTTGTAGCCTAAGAAGGAATAAGAATGTATGGTATGATTACAGGCTTTAATAGACACACAATGCTTGTTTGGATCAATCCACATGATCTACTGAAAATCAGAAAAATATCATCAGTTTTACCCTTTAAAACCAAAAATAGTACACGTGTTAACACAAAAAATGACAAAAGATGTAGCCCTTATGTAAAAGGGGACTCCAAATCATATATAACAGCTGAGAACTTCACATGATTGGCATATGCACACATTTTCTTAACATTTAAGACAAATGATGAAGTCTTAAAGAAGGCCCTCAAAAACAGGGGAAACCTAAATTAAATGGCACACACTTCTAAGGTTTCTGAATTGTGTATTTGTTAAGCTTGGTGATCTCACTCCAGTCTCTTGTCCTTAATGTGTCCTGCAACACGCTGCGTGAAAATCTCTCAGACAGAGAGATGAGTCACGCACTGTAAAACAAATCCCTGTAACCGATAAAACAGTCATCACTGTAAAAATTAATTGCACCCGTCGCGAGGATCTTTGACAGCCAACGTGTGACAGTTGTTGCTTTTCAGCGCGACTGGGACCTCGGTGAAAGCACAGAGACGACTCAATCTCTCCCTCTGCCTTTCATACAGTATCTCTTTCAATCTCTCTCTCTCACACACAACTCACTCACACACACACACACACACACACACACACACAACACCACACACACACACACACACACACACACACACACACAACACATACACTAAAAAACTGTATCTCCCTCTCATTTGCATCCTAATGATTTCACTCTTCCTTTTTAGCCCGGGCCCCGATCCCTCTATTAAGTTATCCGTCGCTTTGCATTCCCCTCCCTTGTTCTTTGTGATGGTGTCTGCAGACTTTTTTTCGTCCATCCGTCTGTCTGTCTGTCTGTCTGTTGTATAGGCCTTTTACGGAGGTTATTATTTGGTACAGAGAGGCAGGATTTCAATGGTTTCTGATTGATCTGGTACAAGGGAAGCTACATGTGTCACTCATGGAACCACGTGGGAATAAGAGAAAAAAAAAAGAAGAAAAAAATAGCAGAAAAGCAGTGTGAATGGTGCAGGATCACAGACAGGCTTTACAGTTATTGTTATTTCAGTTCTGTTTCCCACACAACTACAAAGATGATTATTTCACAACTTGGTCTTATTCTAGGCATAAGAAATCAAATGATGCATATGTACTACTGAAACATATTCCCCTTTTTTCAGACTTTTCAAAATGGAGAATCTTGATTTTCAACTTTTCTTTTTGTTTGCAATAAAATGTAACCTAAGACAGAGAGATTTAGCTAAAAAACAATTGTTTAATACAATTTTTACCTGATTATATTTTGCAGTAATATTCAAAATGCAGAAATACATTTCAACAAACCTATTTAACTGTGTTAATTATTTTAACCCTACACAAATGAGTAAAACAATATACTGTTTGGACATTAGTGTCCACAAGTCATTTAAAATGTTTTGCCTCGTCTAAAAAAGATTTATATAGCTGGGTTTAGGTGAAAAAGATTATTTGATTTAATGTGAAACAATCTGACGACATATGAATGCTTAAACTCACTTACTGCATTGATTTGAAAACGTTATGGCCATCCAATGTTTGACTATTATTAACAATTCATTCAAACCCATTGCTGATTTTCAAATGGGATACTAACACTTAAAGTATACCATCTAACCCGTAGTGTGTGGTTGCTTCTGTGTTCATGTGCCCCTATTCACCATCCCCCCTACACACTCGGTAACTGCTGGGCTGGTTACACTACAGTATAATTAAAATCTACATAGGTACAAGTGCCCATGTGTGTGTGTGTCTGTGAGACAAGGAGAGAAAGCTGGAGTGTGCCCATGTGTTGTCTCTCTCATTGGAGAGCTAATAAGCAGCTAACACACAAAGCAATAAATTAATGGTGTGTATAATTAACCAGGAGTGAAGCTAGAGATGCATGAGGGAGCACCAGCCACCATTAGGAAACTCAATCAACAATCATACCTTTGTGGTGGTGTGGTGTGTGTGTGTGTTGTGTGTGTGTGTGTGTGTGTTGTGTGTGTGTGTGTGTGTGTGTGTGTGTGTTGTGTGTGTGTGTGTGTGTGTGTGGTGTGTGTGTGGTGTGTGTGTGTGTGTGTGCGCGCGTGCGTGCGTGTGTGTGTGTGCGTGTGTTCGGGGCTGCTTGTTTGTTGTGATTTTGAAAAGACTGATTCAGGTATATTGCCATTTTTGACAAGTCATCCCCATCGAAGGAAGTTTCAGCTGACATGAATCTGCAATTGCGGTTGCCTGATGGGCTTAACTTAAAGGATATTGAACCAAATTAGTAAGACACTCCTATAACCTTTAATCGTGGACTGTTTAAACTAAAGAAAGGATCAAAATAGATGATGTAGTATCAAGATATCCTATTTTCATACGCACATTACTTTTCCTTGTCAAAACCTGGCGCCTACTTTACCCAAAATGCAACTCAACCACCAACAATTCAATAGGAGATTCGGTGGGGTAGGCAAGTGGCCTACAGAGGTCTAGTAAGCTAACCCAATACAGCACAGCGCATGTAGAAAAAGGTAGAACAAGTACAGCAATGCGCCACAGAACAAATGTAATTTGAATACATTACAATAGGTAGTAGATCTGAAGAGCATTGGACAGGCTTCAAGAAATGGCCTATCACACCAGTCCTCTGAGATGGATTCACTACCCAACTCAAAGCGTCCGGCAAAGATTGAAAAGGTCGCCCATGTCTCCGCTGTCTAACGCACACCGTAGCCTCTCATCTGAATAGTGTGTGTGTGTGTGTGTGTGTGTGTGTGGTGCGCTGTGTGTAATCTGAATAGTAAGAAGGCCCGGCTGATAGATTGATGCATAACAGCAAGGAGCATGCAGAGCAGGCTAGGCTATTTGGGTGTCAACTCCCTTTACTTTCCAGTTGGCCCCTTGTTTTCAGATGCTGTAAATGTAGATGCGATACAGGGCTTTGAGGCTAGCGAAATGACCTTGATCAAAATTGCATTCTGTATGTGTCAAAAAGTGCCTGGCAGTAGGGGGTTGACATTTTATTTTGTAGCTCTGCTTGTTTAAGGTAAAAAAGGTGGATTTCCCTACACACAAATATCTCCCTGATCACAAAGTCATGAAAAAAAGCTTTCACATACAGTATCTGCCCCCCCACCCCACCCAAGACAACAGAGGTGTTGGACATTTAGTTACTTGAAAAATGTAGTTGGTTACTATTTAGTTCCTCACTGTAAAGGAACATACTTTACTTATTACTCAACAGTACAGATATTTAGTTATTTATATTGCTGTTCAATACTAGTCTCATCTCCTACAGTTTGCAGGTACTGACCTAGAAGTCCCATCCTCACTAAACCTGTATGTAGGTGGGTTGGACGTATCAAATGTTAATACTTTTTAAACATTCCCAAAATGGTGACAGTTGTATCTATTCCTATTAAACTTCAGCCTATTTGTTTCAGTTTCTCGCTTACATTGAACTTATCACCACGAAATGACATTAACCAAAATACTCATTTTTACTGAACAATTTGACAATCACAATGTCATCAATGCACCTATACGTTCCAAAACGAAGGAAACAAAACAAATCTACTTCACTTGGAAGTATTTTAAGCTGCATTCTTTAAACCATCACCATCTTTGTCTCCTACACTCTTCCTCCCTTTGTGTTCACTGCTCTGTATATAGCCGGCATGCTTCACAGTCTTTTGGTGCAATTACTAGTAGACTTTGAGGGAGAGCTGAGAGGACTGGACTGTCCTTTAACAATTACCAGCCGCTGTGAATATTAAAATAATATTAAAATGTCTGCCTCCATATGCGGGGCCCGTCCTGATTGCTATTTTAACCTCTGACTGTGGGGGGGGGGGGAAGGAGGGGATGGAGGGGGGGGGGCACAGTAGTCTGGTCCAGTCGAGAGACACCCAACAAGACAAGACTGAGAGCAGCCGCACTCTAATTCTGCTGCCCGTGATTCCTGGATAATAGGGAGGGTGGATAATGTATGCATGGCAGATATTACTGTCTGGGCTATAATGTGTGAGCCACACATTTCTACATGCTGCCCCACACACCACAGTGAAAGGAACACCACAGGCCACCAAACACACACACACACACACACACACACACACACACACGCACTTATTAATTTTGCAACTGAACAGGATGGGTTAGAGAGGGAAGGCAGCAATACAGAGCTATTATATTTGAATCATCAAGGATATCCCTCTCTCTCTCTTGCGCGCCACACCACACAACACACCGCACAACCACCACCACACCACACACACAACACACACACACACACACAACACACACACACACACACACACACACACACACACACACACACACACACACACAGTTCTAATCCTCTCTGATAGAAATACCAATGTGTCAAAGCCACGAGGACAACTCTTAAATCAAGTTGGGGAGAGACAGAGGTGGCAAGGATGGATAGAAAGATCAGAAAGAAGGAAGGAAGGATAGAGTGAAAGATAGAGGGATTTGAGGTAGAAGCATATGGAAAGATGGGGGGGGGAATACCAGCAATATCTATCTATGCTACAAAATAAGAAACATTAATTAAACCTTACTCGCTTGACATCAGTTGGCATATTCTTCTACTACATCTTAAAAGTGATATTAAAAGTAACCCTGAAACCTGCCAACCTACTATGTAGGTAACACAGCAACTAAAGGTCCCATTGATAACTTGTGGGATTTCCTCTCAGTAAGTGTTAATGTAGTAACTGCTTGTTATCCATAGTCCTTCAAGGGACATGGAAAAAGCACAACAATGATTGAAGCCAATGTACAGATAGAGCAGCGGTCCACACACAGACAAACACACACACCATTATTCAGCTTAACTGTGGCAATGTAATATTACAGTAGGTATCTCAAGAGGAGGGGGGGGGAAAAAAACAAGAGCGAATGTGTAATTTGTTGGCGGGGGGCTAATAAATCATAGAGATATTGTGAGAGCAGGAATTGAGACGGAGGAGAGGAGAGAGACTTTTTAATTATGACTTAAACATCCAACTGCAAACAGGTCTCAGGGGATCTGCATAATGATTTCAGCTCCCTCTTTTTGTATTGGTGGGGATCTGGATTTTTTTTTGGAATTGTCATTGGATTAAATAAATCAACAAGACAAAGACAATGGCAGACGCTACAACAGTCAGTGGAGGAGAGAAGCAGCCTGAGATTCAGCTAAGTTCACATCCGGACACAGAAAGAAATACATGTTATAGTAATTCCACATTTAAATGCCTCATGATGTAAAGTTCTACCTCAAGTCTTCATGTTTATTGTAATTTTTTTGTTCATAGGAAAATGCATATCCAAAAAATTCTGTGACTTATTTTTATTGGGGGTTCTAAAAACGTGTATGTTTTCATACATGCTCACAAAGGCAAGTTGTGTTAGCATTAAGCTTAAACATAATGCGAAAAATAAAGATAATAAAAAAAACATAATGGTAGAGACCAACCAAAGCCTTACATTTGCATTCATAAACCTGGCCTATTACTTATTTTTACAAAAATACCAATAGCTAATTTCACACACAAGCACGTAAAAAAAAAGTATTGAGAAATGTTACTGATGTTAAGCAGTAATATTCAACATTTAATTAAAGATTGCATTCTGCAGTTAACCACGTATATTATAGGTGTGAGGATAGGGAAGTTGGTTGGCCGTTTATCATAGGGATGATGCATATTTCCTGTTCTGCCTCCCTCTGTGCTCACACTTCCTCCACTTCTAGAAGCCTTTGTTCTCTTAGCATTATATAGTGGTCTACCTAGCATTTCTGTTAAAATGGCTTATTTTTACATGTAGCCGAAAGAAAAGTGGTAGAAAATGTGAATGTATTTAACCATAAATGAAGTGAACAAACGTCTTACTTTTCAATGACATGTAAACCATTTCATTCAGTTAACTGCTGTGTGGTGTCAGTATTATACTTTTTGTGATTATAATTGGGTAATAACTGTATTGCTTGTTGACAGTATGATGTGAGCAAGGACTGTGTGATTTAATGCTGTGCTTCTGATTCAGTGTTTATTCAAGTCAAATAAACAAAAGGAAACTATACAAAATCTACTATGACAAGATTGTCCATATCCTATGATAACTTTTCATATCACATTCTGATAATGCGACTTCTTTAACACAGTAGTACACAATAGAAAACACACACACGCACATACAACGACAACACACACACTATACACGCACGCACACAACACACAACACACACACACACACACACACACACACACACACACACACACACACACACACACACACACACACACCACACACACACACAACACACACACACACACACACGCAATCAACTTTTCCCCTGTTTTCATTTCCTTTTACCCCTTAATTCCCTCACTTCACCCCGTTGGCAGCGGCCCCCCTTTTGTTCTGTGCACTCCTATTTATCACGGTGTGAAGGTTGAAAGAGATATTATTATGGGGTGTCGGGCTGGAGAGAGGAGACAGGGGTAGCCACACGGAGCGCGGGCGCCGGAGAACGCGGGGCTAATGACGGTAGGACAGGCTTGGTCAGTGGCCTGTGCTACCTGCTGGATGTGATGGATGGAGAGAGGAGAGGAGAGGGGGAGGAGGAGGGAGGGAGGAGGAGAGGAGATGGGAGGGAGGGAGCGCTTTTCTACTGCTGCACATTGGATTTTATTTGATTTTATTGTTTTCTAGGAAATGACTTTGTAGCATTCTTCTACCATGTAAGTAAGGTAGAAAAGAAAGGGTGTACATGTCCGCTGTTTTTGATCAAGATGTAATACAATAAGAAATATATTTTAATACCCTTAGCTTGGTCCCCATTTCAACATCTCTATACTTTAAACCTCACATTAAAAGTGAAGTAGTTTGGTGGTGGAAAGGACTTCGATCCATCGTCGTTTGATTAATTGTCTTGTATTAGCCTATCATGCATATCAATGTGGCAAGGTTGTGTGAACTCATAAACATGAAGCAAAACTATATTGGAACTTGCGGCCATAACATGACATCACAGTAGCGCAAAACACAAACATGATGCAACATTTTGACTTCGTGCCCCCTTCCAGCGCGCAATTCATTTATTGCAGTTGCTTGGTCGTGCCTTTTTCATCCTCTACTCACAAATACCTCAAAAAAGGATTTTATTATCTTTCTCAACTGCTTGAATCAAGAACTTAAATAAACACATTAAAACTACTAGAAAAATAATCTTATGGTTCTCATAGGGAGAAGCTTTTTTCTATAATGTACTGTATTTTGTAGTGTTATAGCATGGCTGGACTAACCTGATTAGGAAGCTCTCTGTGCAACGTGTAGTTTTTGAACCCTGTCTCCAGACTTACAAGCAAATTTGTACAATTCTGCAAACACACAAAAAAAGGTTAAATTCAATGACAATTTTGTTTTCAAATACGATGCTTTCTACTGGTATATGGCAACTACAAAATGGTTAAGGCTAGGGATATCACTAAAAAGTCTGTATAAGAAGGACAACTCTCCTGCATAAAGTCAGACCAGCTTAAAGACCTACTTCAAGGTGGGAATATGAAGGTGTATTGAACTCTGAGATCCTATATGTAGTATAAATGCGCACACATTTTAGAAATCGGTTCATCCTCGCCTGAGAAAAAGGCAGAAAGAGTGTTTTATGGTCTCACTGTGATGTCACACATGGGAAATGTAGGGTTAGACAGTTAGGATTAACAGGACAGCTGGGCCAAGTGAAGACTGAGGGAAGACTGAGGGGAAAAAAACCTAATTCATTATATTATAATAGCGATGTTATAATGATAGAAAGCCGGTTCAGTATTGGTGAAGTATTCCTTTAATTCACATTCACCAACAACCTGACTTTCTGACCTGCTACATGAAATGAACACAACTTCATCCTCAACACTGTCACCTAGAATGTACATGTATTTATTGCTGCAGTTGTTTACCAAATTGGCACTGAATTAAGGTAATTGGCAAACATATGAAACACTTTGTCACTGTACACTTTTCACATTGTTTATAGTCAACCTTTTTTTTTGTCTTGCCAGATATGTAAATGAACAACACTTCCTCATTATGTTAATAGAATATGTAATCTGGCCAAATTTGGCAGCGACATTTTTGTTTCCTGCCAAATGGCTGTATATAAACGTCATTCCTAGGAGACGAGGTTGTTCTGCACTGTCAATGAATGCTGTCATTGGAGGTAAATGATGAGGCACCAAATCTTCCAATATACAGCTACGGAAATAATAAAGAGACCAGTCTGGATTTTTCTTAAATCTTCATCTCGACATAACTTATTGAAAATGCTCGTAATGACAAAAAATGTATTGGAATTAGGTAGAAATGTTGTCAGTAGTTTATAGTATACAACCAAAATGTCCATTCTACACAAACATATGCCTGTAGCACAACGAGAGACACTGAACATTTGGAGTGGTCTCTTAATATTTTCCAGAGTTGTATGTGTAATTGCAAGGGATTACTGGGCTGTGATTTTTGCTACAATGGCACCATATTTGCCTTGTGATAGCATGATTAAAAATGCATTAATTCATCAATATGCAGCATGTAAGCACAGAGGTCTTGAAACAACATTTTGAGACAGGGAGCGTCTGCAAAAAAATACCAGATTAAAGCAGGGCCTATAAAAAGTCCTTATCACGACAGTCAACATTGTTCTTTAATGGAACATATCCCTAAACAAAATTCCAATACATTAGCAAAAATCACTAGTAAGCCTGGGGTTTTCACAGGCCCACAAGCACAGGCCTAGAACTTTGTAAGATAATATCATTTTTTACATTACTTCATAACTATTTTAGTGTTTTTGTTTTTCCATGTACTTAAGATAAGCATTTAAACGGGAGTAATTTCCATTTTCTGTACAATAAAGTGTTTACAAATATGTCCTCTGTTAATATTTGACCACTCTGCGCTCGCTCTAATGACCCAAAAGTAATAAAATCAACATTTTTCCCTATCTGCTCTGTGTGGCCCACCGCTTTGGTGCAATTACATGCTTTCTGCATAATACTGTATTTACATAATGCTTCTAATGACAATATTAGGTCACGTTTGCTTGTGCTTTTGTTATTAGTACCAAAAGAGCCGGAGAAGAAGAAAAAATAAATGGCAATAATTATCCGTGATGAGTGATAATCATAAATATTTGATCAAAAACAAAATATTCAGCTTCTTCCTTTAGGAATGACGGCGGATGGGCTAATTGTTTAGAAAAAGCAGCATTTATATTTGTTTGTGTTGTGAAAAATTTAACAAGGCAAAATTCATTAACTTTGCCATTCATTTAATCTCACCTTCTATACTTTGTAAATAATAATAGGAAGAAAATAAATACATTACCTCTCCCTGTACTCTCTCTCTCACACACACACACACACACACACACAAGCGCACAACCTTGTCTAGGAACAATCTAACAAAGAAGGCAGATGAATATAAAGGCTGGATATCAGACTATTCATCACTAGATGATTACCGGCTGACAGCAGTAATTGAAAAACACTTATTGGAGTGGTTGGGGAGGAGGGCTGCTCCAGTCCCATCACACAAAATAACCCTTCCAGGAGAAGAGTCTAAAGGTAATGATAAATGGACATATTATCAAAGGCAAGCTTCAGGTTTGGCTGTACCTTTTTGTTCTTATCAGAAACATATCATCTTTATAATGACAAATAAACCTTCCTTTTAGTGGTAAAGAAAAAAGGTATTCCTGTATAATATGTCATGTATAATGAGCAAATGTAACTCTTAAATGGCCATCTATTATATACGTATTTGTCTCGCCTAAACATTTCAGTGGGTTAATATAATTCATCATCACTAGACCTTTTATTCATATATCCAACATAAACTCATACTGTCTTAAATAAACATAATATCAGAACATACTCCACTTGAACTTACTTTATAAGATGGGCCTTTTTTTAAATAAGTCACAATATAACTTAGGACTTTCTTGATGCTTTCCTTGTGTCAAACCACTACTGCTGGTAGTATTGCATAATTTCTGCTATAAAGGGGAAAACATATCTGGCTTGCTTGCATTTATTTAAACCGATCAAAAATAGAAATAAAATTGCAAAATAATGCTGGGGTAATTATTGTAGAACGCTGTTGAACAAGTATAACAGGTGCTGTAGTGAACTGGATCAGATTCATCCATTGCTCAAATCAATATCAAACGTGCATGCCATGGCCAGAGTTAACAGATGCGCTAAAATCCACGCCAACTATTGACGGTGGTAGGCCTTGCAAGTTGTTTCCTGTATTTAGGGGGACGTTGAGAACGTTAAAGCCGGGAAAAGGAAGGGTAGAAGTTTTCTGAACAAAATGTTCGGCAGGTCTAAAATCTCAACCATTTGAATCCCGTTAACCAGACTATGACTTGGTCAATGTGTGACTATTGTAGCTGTAACTTATCAATTAAAGTATTACTTTAAGTTGGGAACAGACAATTCAAATATTAAAACCTACATGATTACTTTAAGTTAACTGATGCCATCCGTCACTGACCGATCTCTCCTGAGTTTGAATATTTTACTTTCTCCATGTAAAAATAAGCCAAAAATTCCACTTTTTCATGAATATTTATTTCCATCTTAAACGTTAATATTAGCCTGTCTCTTTTCTCTTTCTTCCCTCCCCCTGTCATATTTCACATCCTCTCTCCTTACAGTATATACGCGTCACACTTGGCTCCTGTGCCAACATATCTATCAGTCCGCGGTTACTTAAGATGCCATCCATCTCTGTGAGCCAGCTCTGCCTGATATTCAACACGGCCAATACTTAACACTCGCTTTTTAACCAACTAAGACATCATCATTACTTTGAGGGATAGGGTCTCTCTCGAGCAGACTTGTCCTCCTATTTCATCCCGCCTTTCGCACATTCTTCTCGTCCTCTCCCCGACTCTCTCATTCCCCCTGTCCCTCGCTCGGCCATTCTCATCTCTTTTATCTCTCTGGAGACTTTATGTCCTGTCCTCTGCGGTGTCTTGTCCTGCGTAATGAGGGTCTTGTACCATTACATGCCTACAGTGTCCTGTGCCAGCCATATCTGTGTCTCCCTCCATGTAATGTGTGCCCTTTATCATTGGGCGGCTATTGTCTTGTCATGCTACATCTTGTACACTTATCAGATAAGCACTTATTGGATGGTCACCATTATACACACTTAGAAAGAAAGCCACTGATTATGTATGCCTCGTTTCCACTCAGCAGCACAGTTCGGTTGGTATGGTTCGGTTCAGTAAGGAACGGTAACTCTAGATCTGGCATGCGTTTTCACTGCAGATAGTAACCCCAATGCTGCTAACAGCGATAACTAGTCAGACAAATCGGCCGTCTGCAGTCTGTATCTCCAACATTGGGACGGCAAAGAGTGACCAGAATAGGTACGGCGCAGTTTGCTAATTTTGGTACCTTTCCAAACTTGTGACATTGGTAATGCAAATACAAGCGAGCCATACCGAACCGAACTGCTCAGTGAGAAAATGAGGCTTCAGTGTATGTACCGCTAATGCTTGCATGTCATTTTATTCTGAAACATTGTTTGTATTAGGCAAGATAGTCCAGGGGAATTGCCGGTTGAATATGATGTGATCAAGTATTTGGGATATGTGTTTTGCATTTGGTATCAGACTGCTTTGAATCAATATAACTTGGTTGTCCTCGATTGTTTGGTAGAGGTGTTAAAACTCTTAACACCTGTTCCGAAATGTGTGCATACAATATATTAAACTGCACTTCACAAGGCCTTTTCCATAGCTGACATAATGACTTTTCATAGCGGGAAAACACGGCTGTCACTATTAATGTTAATTAAGGCTCCATCCCATTTAGTTGTGTCAGTCAGCAGCAGCTTGTGTAACATACAGTATTAGGGCCCCTAGCATAGCTACAATACATTCCAAAGTTTATCTGGAGCTTGTATAAGAGGCTCCAGCTGTCTGAGTCTTTTTAATAGTCTTTTTAATACCAAATTCCATAGTTGTGTTCCATTCCCAACTACACAGCCCGGCACAGAAACACCTGTCTGTGGAAACAAAACAGGGAACTCATGTACTTAAAAGACCATCAGTTTTGGAAGATACCCAATATATTCGATAAACTTAAGACTGCTGGAAATTAATATAAGCTTTAATAAACTTTGGAACACATTTTCTTATGAAAAGAACGAATACTGAGCGTTCAAGGTCTCACTGAAAAAAGCAGTTTTCTTTTTATCTCCAAAGTCCCATAGAGGGAATCATAAAAGCAACCCAAAACTGTGCCAGTGTACGGAGAGACACCACAAGGCTAAACAGTGCAGGATGGGATAGAACAATGACAAAAAAAGTCAGACAACATGGACTTCCTACTCTCTGACCATCCAAAATGTTTCTTAGAAAAAATACCAAAAGTAAGGAGGGATGCAATAAAAGTGTGGGATTTGTTTGAAAAAATTCCACCAATCTAAATGGATCCGTAAAGTTATGTCAGATGCAACCATTTCACTCATAAACAAACCCATTTTGCCATTGCACTACACACTGTCTGTGTCTGTAACTCTGTGGACCAGAGAACACTAGCACTTTGAGAACGACAGCCAGGCTTAACCTGACAAAGACTGAGTGAATGAGGGGAAAGAGTTGATGCTGAGCTGTACAACACTGAAGCCCAGCTCGATCGTGTTGTGTCCTGACTTGGCTTATTTGATTGTGTGCAGATCAAAGCCATCACTGCACCGGCGTCATGCAGAGAAGCAGAGGGGAAAAGAAGATGCCAAAGTATATACTGTACTTGACTTTAATTATAAGTGCACTGCTGCACATTTGGTGACACGTGATGACGCACTATGATGATGACACTGTGCTGTTTCGCTGATGAAAACAGCAAAATGTGGGGAAAACTCAAACCTGAGTGCGTACCGCTGAGTTGAGGCCATTTTGACCAACCCCTGTTCCCAAAGTCAAGTATATGTGAGGTAGGGCTGTGCTATAAAACTCAATGTTGACTCAATGTGTCTCTGAATTATCATTTATAATGTTATGTTATTAAGACCACCAGATTGTACAGAGCAACTTGTATTTGAGCTATTCTACTTAAGTGAACTATGTGGAGTATCGCAATATGCTTTGTATCACAATGTACCGTGATGTCTCATTTTGTGACCCATCTCCAGGTCATTTCTAACTGACTCTCTCTCTCTCTCTCTCTAACTCTCTCTCTCATCATCTTCTCTCTCTCTCTCTCTCTCTCTCTCTCTTCTCTCTCTCTCTCCCTCTCTCTCTCTCATTTCTCTCTCTCTCTCTCTCTCTCTCTCTCTCTCTCTCTCTCTCACTGTCTTTCTCTCTGATAACGCATGTTGTGGACCATCTCGTCTCACCTCCCACTCTGTCTGGAGGGAAGTTGACAGAGCACAGATGGCTTGCCTTTGATCTGCAGTAACGAGCATCTCCACGTCAAAAAAAAGAAGAAGAAGAAGAAGAAGAAGGAGACGCAGAAACACAAAACAAAAAAAGATAAAATAAAAGAAGAAGAAGTCAATAGACTCATAGAGGTGGGGAACGTACGGCCCTGTGATCACTGCAAATGAGACCCTCGTCGTTTGATCACTTTATCAAAAGAAAACGTCACCGCTGCCTTTGGAAGGGGAGAAGAAGAAACAAAGACATTTTTTTTGAAAAAGCAAACCACTGATGAAATGCTACGCGATCCATTTCATTAGCTCGGTTGTAATTAGACCTCAAGGCTTTAGAAAAGAGACAAAAGAGAAGATGTTGAGTTCCAGGAGATTACATACCTCAAAGGAAATGTAGGCTTATGTTTAAATTGTGTTCTGTATCATTGGAATACAGTCAGAAAGTAAATATGCAATATTTTACTTCTCCACCGAAGGCGCCTCATTTTAAACCACAAGATTTTGTATTCTAGTCTGAGAAGAAAGATGACATCATCAGGGATGACTCAGTTGTGGCTTGTAGACTAGGAATAATAACAGAAAAGCCTGTGTTCCAAAGGAAGTGGCCCTACGTCAGACATACATGAAGTAACAAAGAGTCAATGTCCAGGTGCATTATGGGAATTGAAGGATTCCGGCTGTTTTCGGAAAGCCATACTAACGTCCTACATCCTACATACTCAACATCTATATACTACATACTGTCTACTCAAAGATCGATTGTGTATGCGAGGTGCGTCGAAACGTTTTCAGTTGAAGTATACTCAAGCAATAAAGAATTTCTTCTTCTTCTTGTAAGATTCCGGCCGTTTAGACGCTGTTTAGCGTATTGCCGCCCTCCACAGGTTAGATATAGAACTAGATTTTTACATACGGTCCTGTGTTGTGCAGGAAATGCAGAATTGTAAATAAAGAATTTAAAAAAAACCTTCCTTGTCGTTTGAAAAGACGCGATGCATTGTGGGGAGGTTGAGTATGAAAAGTATCCAATCGATCCATACCCCAAATCTTCCCGGAAGTTAGTACTCATCCGGGAATTTCTTGCATACCCAAACTCGCATACCCAACCGTCACATACTCAAATTGAAGTCAAAATGAGTATGAGTGGGACGTTATGGCTTTCCGAACACAGCCCTAGTGTTTTTTGGAACTTAGGCCAAAATTGCTAGTAGTGGGATATCTCGGCCTCTTCTGTTTAATTTTGACTTCGATTTTGTTTTGTATCCTGCAAGTCTTCCAACTTCATGGCATTTTAATTGCCAGAGAACAGTTTTAAGAGGCAGATTTTCCAGATAGCTATAGCAGCTAATTTAATATAGTTATTTATATAGATAGTGTTGATACGCTAGGTAAATTCAATAGATGGGGATGTCTAAATGAAAATGTATGTGTAAAAGTATTTGTGTGATTTTATCTGGTTAAAACAAAATATGTTCAGTGAGTTTAATGGATCCCTCTGTAAACTGCCAACAAATTATTGTTTATCTATATGTTCAACATTTACAACAATTGAATTAATAATAACATTTCTCCACATATAGGCCTACAACAGCTTATTTAAATCGTAGTTATTTGGTACAACAGACCTTTTAAACTTGCCAAATACAGGTGTCACTTGAGGCTCTTATAAATGTAGCCTTTGGTCCTAGCGGTCAGCTCTTTTGTACAAGAAACTGAGACAAAAGACTACATTGTTATAGCCTGGAAATCCAGACCCTGATATCTTGAACGATAGAGGGTCTGGCCACGATCAATAGTAATTTCCAACTGAAGGGGCGGCTCCTACTCGTGCATTTCAAATGCCACTGCTCACAGTTGGATAGCACTACAACCAATCAGAGCGATGCACATGACGTAAGCCCCTTTCGTTTAGCGAACAGCTGTTAAACTGTTAAATCAAACGTTTGCCATGGTCGGTCGGCAAAACAGAACATTCCACTTACTTGCTAATAAAAGATTTGAGTGCCGTCTTCCAAATCGTAAAGGGTCGAGGCCAAAGCAGTCTCAAACTCACACAACATATCCGCAGCCATCTTTGATGTTTACTATCACAGCTTCGACGGCGCATGCACGTCACTGTCGTCATCCAGTTACGTCCGCCCCAGAGCACCATATAAAGGGCTCTGGCGCGCCCATATTAGATACAACCAATTGAAATGTGAGTCCGGATTTCTGGACTTTTTGAAAAAGCTTCAATGGAGAGTGTCCAGAGTCCAGACCAACAGGCGCAGCAAATTTAATTTGCCAGCGCCTAGTGGCAGGTCTGGAAATGCCAGGCTAACATTGTTAAGGATTAAGATGAGGAAAAGAAACACAATACAACCATCACAATTTGTGTGTAATATAAAAATTCAAAACTCACAAACATACACTTGCCACAAAATAACTATGATTTTCACAACGTAATTTAACTCTAAATCAAGAACATTTGAAGCATTATAAAGTCAATCTCTTCTCCTACATGTACATAACCCCCCTATGTTTACTCCCTGCCTGTTTCTACAGCATCCCCTCGCTTTCTATCTCACTCGCTCGCTCAGTGTATGAATATGGAGTGATGGTGCTGCCCAAAGTGTGGTTGGGGTCACTGCCATACTGTTAAGAGGCAGCCATTTGAAAACGTGGTCAATATAGCTCTCTCTGTCTCTCTCTCTCTCTCTCTCTCTCTCTCCTCTGTCTCTCTCTCTCTCCCTGTCAGGATGTTGGCAGATCGTGGGCGGTGCTAATGGAAAAGCTCCCTGCTCCTGTTCCCCTTGTTCAGCGCACTAATGTGAAAGGCAGCATCCATGTTACAGCTGTGTGTTGCCGTGACCAGGCCGCCCTGTCATAGTCCGATGGTCACCCAGCTAATGGGCCCACCACAGAGGGGGAGAGGGGCAGGCTGTGACAGATGGAAGGCATGGACGAAAGTGTTGGTAAAGACAAAAAAAGAAGAAAAAAAAAGCTAGAATGCACTTTGCACTCAGATCTCACGCTAACTTCATATAAAAAAAATATTTTATGTGAAGCAACCTTAAGGCATTTAGAGTAAATTGTACTTGTTTTATCTGTTGCTATGGATAATTGTACATTAAAAGGTGAGTTTGCAATTCTGGAAACTATTGTTAGTTAGCAACCACAATGTTCAATAAATCACAACAGAAAGTATTAGTAATTTGTTGATAGAAAATCTAGAATTGTGTGATGTTTTAAATGCTGTATAAAGCTATAGTATCGTGGTGCTAAATTGTCTGGTAAAGCTCCAGATAACGTATTGCCTTCGTAAAAACCATTTTTTTCTTTTTCATTAATCTCCCTCTGAAAAGTGTTCGAATTATGTATGATTATTTATTAGCAATACATTTTACTTATAGAAAATAGCACAATAGCAGAAGGATACTTTATCATAGGTGGATGTGGTGGTGGTTGGTGTGTCCGTGTGTGTGTCCGTGTGTGTGTGCATGTGTGTGTGTGTGCATTTGTGTATGACCATGTGTTCCCTTGCTGTAAATGTAAAAGACACTGCCAGAGTCTGACAGCATTTCTTGTTTCTTTTGCATATTTCTTAGTAACCCTGAACCAGTGAAGCATCTATCTGCCATCCTCCCTGTGGTCCCCAAAACAACACACACACACACACACACACACACACACACACACCACACACACACACACACACACACACACACACACACACACACACACAACACACACACAACACACACACACACACACACACACACACACACACACACACACCAAACACAGAAAGAAAACCTGCAGTTGTAATTCACAAGACAAGTCTGTCCTGTCCCTCTCCTCTTCTCTCCAACTGGACTACAGCTTTGAACAACCCTCCTCAGAGTTTGTCACATACTCAACCACTAACCCCTGACTTTAGCCCACCGCTGCACAGTGTGTGTGTGTGTGTGTGTGTGTGTGTGTGTGTGTGTGTGTGTGTGTGTGTGTGTGTGGTGTGTGTATGCGTGCGTGCATATTACCGTATGTCTCCTCACACCCCTCATCTCTGGAGACAGTGGTCTCCCTAACGATACTCTCCCACTGTTGGACTCGGTGCTACTGTACTGAACAAACAAGTCTCAGTTTGTCAGACCCAAAAAACCAAACCGCAGTCTAGTGTTGGACAGCACAACCTCCGAACCACACAGTGACACACACACCCACATGTACACACAAGAGGTAGAAGGCCTGGTGAAAAAATGTATATATATATACAAATGCAAAAGGTATAACATTTTGCCCCAGGTTCATGCGTTTCAAAAGAAACCTCTTATTGTTATTGTTGTACATTTGGATCAGTTCTGTCAAGGTAACTGCTGGGATCTGGAAATGTGGCAAAATTAGCCAGAGAAGGGGTCGCAATGGAGAAAAATATCACAAGCTTGTAAAATCACCAAATAGCCAGATGATCTAAATTGCTTTTAGTGGAGGTAAAAAAACTCAAGTGAGTGCACAAGAAGGACATTATGCAACCACAGACCAAATGTTACTCCTCATGACCAGTAACTGATCTGTGCAACAATGGCCCAGAATCCCTTTTAGCAAGATTAAGAATCTGTTAAGAGGAGATATATATTATTTGGTAGATACTTAGGTGTAAATTGATTTTTATTTTATTGTATGTTGCATACAATAAAATAATGCATGTTCAGTGTGCACTGTAGAAGTGAACATAAAGTGTCAGTGAGTCGGAAATAGAGTGAAGTGGATCATATCAGAGCTACGGGGCCCTAACAGTGTCTGAGTGAGGAGGCCAAGCTGCGTTTACTGACATGGTGTATAGCTCTCGACCTTTATCGCTGGCCTTTCTGCTTCTCTCATCATTCTCAGTATGTTTTTCTCATTGTGCTCTCTCTAAAGCAGCTATGCCCTGTAATAATCTTGCAGAAAATAGGCAGGTCATGGACCGTGGTGTTAGCCCCTCCGACTTCAATGGCAGGCAATCAGATTTAAGCCAGCAGATTCATGCATTAAAGCTGGTCTTAAAAAAAATTCTTTACTTTAGCTTTGCTGTGACACAAACCACATACAGACAGGTTGGCATATCAGGTGGAAAAGCTCTTTCTGTCTATCATACACACTCCATTGTTGCCAGTTTCACTCCCCCCTCTATCCCCCCTTTTCCACCACCACCACAGCTCTCTTCTAACTGGCTCGACTCTCTCATTCTCTGTCACACTCCCTCCCTCGCTGCCTCTCTTGACAATTGCGTTATTTGGCCTTATCGAGGAATATGAAACGGCACGGTGCGACATCCCCGCGCCGAGGCCTCAACAGATATGCCAATTCATTTCGCAGTGCCGGGCGATTTGACAAGCTAGACTGCTCCCCTTGAAAGGCAGCGTTCAAGCGCACAGCCGCCACCTATCCCCTCTCCCTCTCTCTCTTTCTCTCTCTCTCTCTCTCCTTCCCCCTCCTTTCCTTTATCCCGCTTTCTCCATTCCATCTCCCACTACTATGTGTTGCAATCTGTAGAGCTTCGCCTCTTGGGATTGAAAAAGGGTCCTCGGTCCACGACAGAAAAGAGCCTGAAAATAACAGGGGAGTAAAAAGAAAAAGGAAAAAGAAGACACATACACCCTCATCTATGTCCCTCCCTCTATCACACTCCTTCATAAGAAAGAAAGAAAAAAAAAAGGTTGAAGTATTAAAAAAAATAAAAATTATGGGGTTGGTTTAACGGAGGCAAGCAGGTGATAACATTGTGGATATTAGAGGTGGAATTGCGGCAGATGGGAGCATGTGGAGGGGAGACAGAAAAGAGATGAGAAGAAGAAGAAGAAAGAGAGAGAGAGAGAGAGAGAGAGAGAGAGAAGAGAGAGAGAGAGATGGAGAGAGAGACAGAGAGAGATGGAGAGAGACAGAGAGAGATGGAGAGAGAGACAGAGAGAGAGGGAGATTGGTGCCCTAAGCTGGCGGGTGTTTGAGGGGATGACACAGCCACTAATACAAGTGTTTAAATATTTGATGCAGGCTAGGGATAAAGCGGCATCGTCTCGCCGCGGAATTGAGTGTCAGGACAGAATCTATTAGAGGAATCTGTGTGTGTGTGTGTGTGAGTGTGTGTGATGTGTGTGTTGTGTGTGTGTGTGTGTGTGTGTGGTGTGTGTGTGTGTGTGTGTGTGTGTGTGTTGAGCATGTGCCCGTGTGTGTGTGATTTGACAGTGTGGCGGAGCAGAGCAAAGCCAATTCACCACTACAACCCCCCTTCCCCCCCCCCACTCAGTCCTCGCTTCCACCACCTTCTCTAGACTTAAATGTTTTTCTGCCGTGCTTGAGTACACGCTGATTATCACGTCTTTTGGGAATGGAGGTTTTTTGAGGTGAGGGTGAGACACACAGACAGAAGAGAGAGAGAGAGAGAGAGAGAGAGAGAGAGAGAGAGAGAGAGAGAGAGAGAGAGAGAGAGAGAGAGAGAGAGAGAGAGAGAGAGAGAGAGAGACCAATGGAGGGATGAGAAGAAAACAGTTGGGGGGTTAGAAAACACTGTTGGGACGATGAGAGTGAGATACTTGGCTCCATATTGAAATACATGAGACTCCATTTTATTGCGAAAGTCAAATATTTAGGGCATCATGAAAAAAAAAGGTTGCCAACAATTTCATGATTTTCTAATGGTGTCATCATTAGAAGCATAACCATGACAAAGCCCCTGGAACTTCAAGTCAATCGTGTTGTGTTTGAAAGCATGCTGCGGATATCAACACAAGTACATATTAATTCAGTGTTGATTTTTTTGATTGGAAAAACAATAATTGTTCAAACCCTGATAGATTGTGCATACTGTGTGATTGTATGCTTTTTATAGATACATTTCTGCAAGTTTTGAATTTGATAAGAAGGAATTAACCAGCATGGTCTCAATTTCACTTCTAATTGTGACAAAGTACATTTTTCTCCATGACACGACAAAGGAAAATATCAGGATTATTTGAGGGAACTTATTAACCCGTAACATAAATAATTATCTTGCATTCTGTAAAGCTTATAGGCACACAGTCATGTAAAGTTGCCATATTCTCAATGTAATGCTGTCTATAGTGTTCACTATTGAGTGTACTATGTGAGAAACAGTGAATGAGTGTGTGAAGATCGTTTGGGGACAAGGAAAAAAACTGTCAATGGAAACAGTGTCACTGGCATGTTATGCACTGTGAGGGTTGTTAAAGAAGTGCACCTGTTTCCTGCTAAAAAATGCTGTGTGGTGGTTTGTAGACACGAAAAGGCCAGTGTGTGAATAAAAGTGGCAACGTCCACAACAATATGAAAGATAAAAGCTAAAATATCAGTGGCTACTACAGCAATATGAGCATTTAATACAGCAGCAGCAATAATTACATTGTAAGCTACAGCTACAATAACACATTCTCTTTTCATCAGGTTTTACTCCAAAGGTGTTTAGATTAGAATTAAAATCAACCAAGAAACACTGCAAACACACACTTTTGGCCCACACATCATGTCACTGTTCCATGATTGAGGGCTTGTGGCCTGGTCAGCAGGGAAACTGGGCCACAGTCAACTCTCAACCTGTGTTTAAATGTTGTGTGTGTGTGTGTGTGTGTGTGTGTGTGTGTGTGTGTGTGTGTGTGTGTGTGTGTGTGTGTGTGTGTGTGTGTGTTGTGTGTGTGTGTGTGTGTGTGTGTTGGTGTGTACACTCTTTAGCTGTCTAGACAGGCAGAGTGCCACTTTAACCTGTGTGTAATGAGGGCATGGTGGAACATTGTTAGGGAATAAAGCTGGTTACTTTTAGTCAAACACACACACACACACCACACACACACACACACACACACACACACACACACACACACACACACACACACACAACACACACACACACACACACACACACACACCACACACACACACACACACACACACACACACACACACACACACACACACACACACACACTTCATCCAAACAAGCCTTAGCCAACACTGGGTCAGGGTTGACCAACACCATTGACTCCAATTTCATCTTGCCCCATAGCTCAAACGCGGGCCTGCTTGTTTTCTTTCTCTCTTTCGTAACACTAGTAAATACCCACACAGCCAAGTTAAACCAAGTGACTTGAAAGCAAAAAACAAGCAAAATGAATGTGTCTTTCAAAAGTTCTCTCAATAATCCTTCTAGTAGCAGCTGTATTCCATGTATTTAGGGACAGAGCAGCGTTTACAGCGTCATTAACATCTTAGACCACCCACATACTGTCTGATACGGTCAGCTAAATATATACATAATATGATGGTCATTTTAAGGCTTTATGTAAAAGGAATAATGCTCAGAATGATAATGGAAAGTTGAGTTTATGTAAGTGCTTTAGAATGATGTATTTTTGGTTAAACTCATTTTGAGATAATGGCCAATAAATGGTTGTATAGGAGAAACACAAACATACAAGGTTTGGTTTAATAAACACCTGGATATGTATATTATGGATCTTTGATTTATACTATTATGAAAGAACCCATGTTATGGAAGCAAAATAGACAAGAACCTCAAAATTGCAGTGCTTGAAAACACAATGTAATGTACTTAAATGATGGTCTGTCCATTGGGAAATTATTATAACGACATATTAAAAGAAAATTAATGTATATCGTTTATTTTTTGAATCACATAATTGTATGTGATGCTAACACAAAGGACACTCATGTCCTGTATTTTTTTTCAGGTGAGGTAAGCAACTCTAACCCTGTAATGTTTTTGTTTTAACAGTCCTGCAAATAACTGCTACATTCGTCATAGTTATTGTTGAAACTCCTTTACAGAGATGTGTTTGTTTGTAGTTTGTATTGCTGTTGAATTCTTTGATATGAAGGTAGAATAATGTATTGATTTCATTGGTTACATTTCTAAAATGATCTCACAATTTGAAAAATTGATTTAAGAAAAATATAAAAAATAAATTACCTGCCAAACCTTGGACGACAAGAACATACTTTATAAATCGCCAGAAATGATCATTGTAGGGCTTGAAGAAATGTTTCTTATTAGGAAACTGAATAGACAGGCAGGCCAATTATACAAATGATATATTGTGTATTGTAATATTATTTTTCTTAACATTATAAATATCCTTTTGTTTCATTTTTGTGCACCTGTTAATAATGTTGATCTTATACACTTCACAAACAAACTGTTTTTAAAATTGTCAGATTTAACACACAAAATTTTAGAAATATAACGTAGAATATTAAAACGAGGGGCCTGTTCTATGCCAGTGATTCGAACCAGTCCAAGGAATCACACACACACTCTCTCTCTCTCTCACACACACACTGACACACACACACACACACACACACACACACACACACACACAACACACACACACACACACACGCCCTCTAACACTAAACCCGACTCAATAATGCACCTAGTTGAGTGTGGTGCGCAGTGTGTAGCATCCAGATCAGACACCCTGTGACATTCCCCCAGCCCCCAACACACACACGCATACAACCATGCAAACACTTACATATGCACACATGGCACCCATCAACCCCCCTTTACACACACACACAACACACACACACACACACGCACACGGGTCCCCCCTCCTCCACCCTCCAGACAGCGATTCTATGTTCCATGTCGCCACCCTGTCTTGTCACATTTCCTTCTTGTCTGCCACACTGTCTCTCTCGCTCCCTCTTCCTCTTTTGTACTCTCTGTGTCTTCCTATGCACTCCTCTCTCTCTCCCTCCCATCCCTCCATCCGATCAATAACTGCTGGCACTTCCTTCCAAAGCTCAGGAAAAAACAATTAAAAGCCATCGATCCCGGCACACACACACACTTACTCACACGTGGACACACACACACACACACAACACACACAAATGTGACCACGCGCTCGGCCATGAATATGCAAGTGGGTCTCCTTGACCTTCAAAGACAGGGGAAAGCCAGGTGACTTCATTCTTCATGGGACTGCCACTGGATACGTCTGTCACACACACACACCACACACACACACACACACCACACACACACACACACACACACACACACAACACACACACAACACACAACACACACAACACACACTTATCTGACAGGAAGGACGTTATGTTTTGAGACATACATGCAAACTTAAGGTGCCTGGTGGTGCATACATGCATATCTTAGCGTATACAGCGCAGAAGAACACTTAAAGCGACCATGTTGTCTAGATTTTTTCAAAAGACCAACAGGAGTATCTGAATGTGCATGATGAATTGAGTCATTTCTATCATGGCACATTCATTAACCAATAGGTAAGGCAGTTTAATGAGCACTTGAGATTGTGTATTAACATTGGATTAATTTGCAACACACACACACACACACACACACACACACACACACACACACACACACACACACACACACACACACACACACACACACACACACACACACACACACACACACACACACACACACACACACAACACACACACACACAACACACACACAACACACACACCACAAACACACCACAACACACAGGAAGGACAGGTAAGCGGATCAAGAGGAAATATTTACAGATATGGACAAGAAGTGAGTTTGACAATAAGCGTTCTCCAGAAGCACTCCACCTTTAAAATTCTACATCCAACATTGGCTGTAGTACATGCGATCGCTGACGTTGTTTGATTAGCCACTGAGGACTGGCTCACACATTTGCATGATTCAATTCCTGAGCAGTAACACCTCTGAGATTCAATGACAGTGTGACTGGGACTCAGATTTAGCTACAGCAACTTTCCCCTCATAGCATGACATCATATGAGAGTCTGTGTGTCAGCTCAGGTTTTTACTTTCTTGGTCCAATTCACCCATTGTTCCTTCAGCATTGTGCCGTGGACAGATGGAGAAATGGATGAGAAGAAAAAGATGGATGGATGAATAGATAGATGGAAGAGCGGGCATGGATATATGGACACAGAAAGAAAGAATGGCTGTGGCAGAGGGATAGGCAAGGAGAGAGAGAGAGAGAGAGAGAGAGAGAGAGAGAGAGAGAGAGAGAGAGTAATAGAGAGGGACAGCAGTCACACTCTGGCTGTTGCTCAATGAGGGAGCGGCCTGCAACGCCACCTCTAATCTGTGTCCAGTCAGCCCTGTGTGAGAGAGACACACACACACACACACACACACACACACACACAGTTTCGGCTACATGAAAAATAGTCACATCACTTTGGGGCCGTTTGACACAGGGGTTAGAAATGAAATTCTTTTGTTGTTGGGACGTTTTTTCATCGGGCGTGTCGTGTGAGTGAGCGCGTGCGAGCGTGTGGTGTGTGTGTGTGTGTGTTGTGTGTGTGTGTGTGTGTGTGTGTGTGTTTTGTTTGTGTGTGATGGCTGCAGGGCCAGGTGTGCCTCAAGGTCCACTGGTTTTCTTTTGGTTTGGAGAGTTTGATAGATGGAGAGGGAGAGAAAGAGGGAGAGAGGGGCAGAGTAAACAGAGGGAGTGAGGAGGGAGGAGGAGAGAGCTTGATGAATGATTGGAGAGAGATGGATTGACTGCCATCCTCCTCCAGCTGAAGGCATCTGCTGCTGTTGTGTTGGCTGCTCAACCTGTCTCGGGGCCATGCCTCTCCATCATCCACGGACTTCTGATACCTGCTAACTGTTCTACAAGTTCAGATTTGAGGCAAATTGTTTGGCCAGCTTACAGTTAGTCTCAGTTACAACTTCTAAAGTTGTGCCCAGTACCTCGAAATGGCCAAGAGAGCGCTGCATTGTACAAAATAATAAGAAAGCAAACAAATGAAAAAAAAAACTTACGCTAATTTGACAACAAATATGTGAGATACAGAAATTTCTTCTTTTTTTTAAGGTCGAAATTCTGCACATAGCAACTACACTGTTGTTAAAGGCATACTAAGCAACATTTTATTAAATAAATGATAGAGTCATACAAAAAGAATCCCTCTCAATGATCACTTCTGCCCTTACTATAATATGCGGTGGTGTGTTTATCTGCACAGTCCTCCTCCCTCTGGCTGTATTTTACATAGTAACATTCGTTGGTATTGTTTTGTAAACAGAGGACCCCGGTCTAAGCTCCACCCAAGATCCTCCCTGCTACTTTATTGGGGCCAAGCACGGCGCAGAAGCCTCTCCACTTCCTTGACTGGGTTTAGCTTTGGTTAGCTCAGTGGCTAACACACTGATATGTACTGTATGTGTTACTGGACAGTGCTCTCTCCTTCCTCCAAGTGTCGGTGCCTGCTCGCCCTAAATAATTACTTTTTTTATGAAAATGCTGTTGCATAGTCAACCTTTAAGTTTAGAGGGGATGATTTTGGTAATGGCAAAACAGTTGTGAGTGGAGAACTGTCTCTCTGGCATCATACCATGTGGCCACAGCTGGAGCCTGCTGTGTTTGGCAGACACAACTATTAGATCACTGTTTGATCCATCAACCATCAACCTGTGAACTTTAAACCTCAGCGAGCACCTGTAACACCCACGCCTGTCCAGGACATCAGATGTGCAGAATAACGAGACATATTCCATGTCATGAACAGACATTATGAAATCATTCTGGGCCCAGCTGCACACACACACCTGCCGAGAACACTGCCATTCGTTATACTACATCTCTCAGTAAGTAAGGATGACCACAACACTTCGAAGCTTCACTGTTGCCATGGCAATCAATTCCCAAATCAGCATGAGAGTCAGCGTGCTTTTTTTGTTTTTATTGTTTTGCATAAGGCTACAATCAATCATCCAACTTTTGAAATTTAGAAATGTTGAGTATTGCGGGTATTTCGCACCAAAGCGTTATTAAAGAGCAAAAAGTGGCATTTAGCAGCACCTGTGAACAATATTATCTAGGCTAACTAGGCGCAGTGGAAACTGAACATTGATCATTTTAAAGTCTCTAAATTGCAGAGTGGTACTGGAGCTGAGCACTTTTGAGTGGAGAGTAAAGAGGTAACACTGTTCCCTCCTTCAACAAGTGGAGCTCAGATGCATATGGCATATCAGCTAAGATCAGAAAAGGTCATGGGGGGGGGCGCCCTTAGCTCAGTTGGTAGAGCGTACCCCCCGGGCTGGGCCCAGCAGCAGACCCGGGTTCGATTCCCACCCACGGTCGTTCTCTGCATGTCACTCCCCTCTCTGCCCCATTTCACCTCTGTCTCTGCACTATCAATAAAGCATAAAAATGCCCAAAAAATATCTTTAAAAAAGGGCATTTTTATTTAGGTTTCTAAATAACTTCAAGAGAAATAAGGAATCAACTTTCTATGATTAAATAGAATACTCCAAAGCATACTTAAACCCTTCTTTCCTTTCCTTTGAAAACATTTACATATTAACAAGCTCCTTTTTTTCCCCGGAGCCCTTCAGAATCAATGCACACATCTAAACATTAAAAAATGCTCGATATCAATCCAGAGCCGATCGAGCATGTTCCATTAGTAACATTTATTTGACGATTACTGTCATAAGCTATACAGCTCACCTCCGGGCTCTGCCAGAGATCTATTGACATCTGCTCTGATTGGTTAATCGCTGCTTCCTGATTTGCTTCACACAGCAGCCTATGAGATCATTTCCCTCTCTTCTGTCAATCATACGTGCTAATGTGCGAGGCCCGGTCAATTGATTCCCAGTCATCTGAACATAATCCCTCTGCAATTAACCAATTAGGCGTTGAACCAATTTAGCAAACATCCAACGAAGGCCGCACGAGTCCTGTTTACCGCTGTTTGTGCTTCTGATTGAAACCGAACGTGTGTGTATGTGTGTGTGTTTCAGTGTGTGTGTGTGTGTGTTTCGTGTGTGTGTGTGTTTCAGTGGTGTGTGTGTGTTCAGTGTGTGTGTGTGTGTGTGTGTGTGTGTGTGTGTGTGTGTGTACTGATGTATTCATGCTTGAGTTGAGATATTAGAAACAGGTGGCTAACTGGATCCCCAGGGCTCCATGCACTCCACGTGGAGATCTGTGTTAATCGAGAGATACCCAATTAGTTTACGAGTTTGTCTGTGTGTGTGTGTGTGTGTGTGTGTGTGTGTGTGTGTGTGTGTGTGTGTGTGTGTGTGTGTGTGTGTGTGTGTGTCGTGTTTGCACGCGTTTTTCGGTGTGCTGCTGAGAACATGGAGTCTTTAATTACAGTGCTGTTAATTAAGACGCCTAATGCTGCAACTTTACCGTTTTACTACAACATTATCCAAGGAGTCCTGCCTTTTCATTAGCGTGTGAGCTTTCATCCACATTTTTCTGGGCCTCCAACTTTCCGTAGGTCCTGCGTGTGTGTGTGTGTGTGTGGTGCGTGTGTGTTGTGCGTGTGTGTACGCGTGTGTGTGTGTGTGTGTGTGTAGCAGCAACAGTATATTGGCCCATCACAGTCCTGTCCCCCGTCTATGTGCTGACAGCCATAAAGCAGCGGACGAGCATGTCTCTTTCAGCAGAGTCAATTTTACAGCTCTGAGTCGCAGCTCCACCAACTGACAAATCAATAAAAATCAGAGGGAGTTAAATAATTTAGCGCCGGCTCTAATTAGTCTTCTAGTCCGGCAGTATGGATTCCTCTACAATATTGATGACAGAGTGCCTGTTTATGGAACAGATTGAAGGACCCATCTCTCTCTTCTCTCTCTCTCTCTCTCTCTCTCTCTCTCTCTCTCTCTCTCTCTCTCTCTCTCTCTCTCTCTCTCTCTTCTCTCTCTCTCTCTCTCTCTCTCTCTCTCTCTCTCTCTCTCTCTCTCTCTCTCTCTCTCCCTCCTCTCTCTCTCTCTCTCTCTCTCTCTCCTCTCTCTCTCTCTCTCTCTCGGCCTTGTTATCAAAGAATGCAAATCAACACACCTGAACAGCAGCATGAATGGAGATTAATTTTGAGTTTTTTGGGAAGGATAATGAAGAAGCTTCCAAGTGAGAGTGGATTGCTTTATATACGTAACAGTGTTTCATTTGGAGCAGCTTTGATGTGTGTATTAATTGTCCAACGACCTGCCCACACTGAGGATAACCTGATTTGACTGTAATCACAACGACAGACAGACAGACAGACAGCAGACAGACAGACAGACAGACAGACGACATCTGTCGATTTATAACGTAGGTCCACCTGTTGCAACTCAAAGCATTTAGCTGTAGGCTTTATCTGCTGAAATTCAAGACAAGCATCAGTAAAGAAAGGTGATTTGAATGACTTTGAACGCGTAATGGTTGTTGGAGCCAGAAGGGCTGGTTTTCCAGAATGTTATCTGATCTGATAAACTGCAGAGATATTAACACACAACCATCTACCAGTATCTACACTGGAACAACATTGTAAGCTGTTACAAAAAGTAACATTAACTCCAATACCTTATTGATTTTTGGATTTTTTGTTTATATTAATTTGTCGCATGGACCAGGCTGGGTCAATTTGTTTGCGATTTACAAAAAATAAAAAAACAGCATCATCGTCAGTATAATAATAGTATAACTCTAGTGACCTAACACACTTTGCCTTTGAAATTTTACAAATCATTTTTTTTAAAGTTGTATTTTTTGTCAATATCCTAACATTTCCTGAATAAGGTTTGATTGTTTCTGAACTCCCATTCCCATGCTTCTTTATTCCAAGTGTTGTGTGCTTCTGCAAGTGATAGCATGCATTGTTACTGTGCACGTATATGCATTGCAATTGCCAATGTCTTGCTTGTATGTGTGTGTATGTGTGTCTTGCGCCTATGCTGTGTGTGTATGTGTGTGTGTGTGTGTTGTGTGTGTGTTGTGTGTGTGTGCTTGTTTGGTGTGTGTGTGTGTGTGTGGTGTGTGTGTGTGTGTGTGTGTGTGCTGGTCGTTGTTGTTATCAGTCACGGGCGGGGGGGAAACTATCGATCATCTCTTTTAATTACCCGGAGCATAGCGAGAGGCCTAAATTAACTCCTCTCCTCTCTCCTCTGGCTGCTGGAAAAGCCATGCATATTTCACGAACCGCAGACCAATCGTATGTCACTCAGCCCCTTCTCCTCTCCTCTGACAAGACAAGACTTATCACTGTTATTTATCTTTCACTTTCTCTCTCTCTCCCTCCCCTCCCTCCCTCCCTCACTCTCTCTTTCTCCTGTCCTCTCCCCGGCAAGCATGTTGTCTGTGTGCAAAACAAAAGCGTGAATAATAAATATCCACATTGCGCACGCAAGTTTGCAATGAAGCATGTTGCTCCAGTCAAACAGAAAAACCTGAATCTCAAGTGTCCCTATTGTTGGCGAGGCAGTTGTGTTGTGTGTGTGGTGTGGTGTGTGTTGTTGTGTGGTGTGTGATGTGTGTTGGGTGTGTGTGTGGTGTGGTTGTGTGGTGTGTGTGTTGCGTGCGTGTGGTCCTGTGCTATACGAGACGCAGTAAAAAGCCATAGAGGTGCATTAGAGGCGTTTTACCATGCTGCTGTCATTGTGGCTTGTGTGCTGACGGTGACACTGAGCGAGCGCTGATTTCCTTCAAGGGACTATTCTGTAGCAGTCTGCTCTGTTCCCCCGTCCTCTGTCTGTCTACGTACTGTGTCTTTCACAATAGAATTCTATCCATCTCCTTTGACACACTTGATTTTTCCAATGATCACATATTTCATTGTTTCTCTATGGCTCTTCTCCATGGGGCCTGTGCTAGTGTTCATCTTGGCATCGTATGTGAACGGAAGATTGGAGCGGAACATCACGCACTGAAATGCAGATCAAACCAGAATTTTTCACACATGCAAAAGTGCACAAAGAGTTTAATTAACCCAGTCTTAAAACCACAAGCAAATTATACTTTTTTTTCTGTAATAAAACTGAAATTCAAATAACTAAAAAGAGGTTGGTTGAACATGAAAAATTCACGAGAATGAGCTGGGTTACGTTTACAAGCCAATTATGAGAAAGCGTAAATCTATATTACTGTATGTTATTAACAGTCTGGTTAATGTCATTGTGTGACTCCTGTGCTCTGTCCCATTCAAGTTTGAAGTTTTTTCAGTTTTTTGCTAAAGTGAAACATTGGCCCAAGTAGTTCTAATTCACATGGCCATTGTTGTGAAACAATGGTATGAGAGTGCAACTTGAAAATGAGAAGGAAGAGGGAAAAAAGGTTGAGATGGTGCAAGGAAACACCCAATGCTAGCTAGCTTACAGCTAACACACAGAAGGCTATTTGGAGAAAATATCCCCTAAACAGTCCAGAGGTCAAAATCGCTTGATCACATGAGGCAAGAATTTTTCTTATCACAGTCACATTACCATTGGTGCAACAAAAATAAGCATGTTCCCTGCAACCAATGCAGATCCAACAAGACACTGTGGTTGCGTTCCGAATCGCATACTCTTTCTTTTTTCTATTCTACATACTACATCCGACGATAAAAAGAATCTAGTTAGGATGCAGTAGACATACTATTGGGACATACTTTTCTCTCTTATTTCATCATAACATTGCGCCTTGATCTTGCCTCTTGCTTTTATATCCGTCGCATCCCCGTTTGTTTTCATAACATGGACCTATAGGCTTCGTCGATGTTACGTCACTTCACGTGCGCACTGGATTGTGGGTCAGAATCGCCCAAATAGGATGCACTTTTCAACACTAACAATCTTGGCCGCATGAAGTAGACCATCCGGGTATTCTAACCATCCTAAATCTGGCCACAAGAATCGGGACATCCTAAATCTTTTTTCTATATACTATATAGTAGAAAGTATGCGATTCGGAACGCAACCTGTATGATGCCCTATATACCATCACGCCACCTGATCAATACATGAATGTGACTTTCAGCTGAGGGAGCTTTGGGCTGTGGAACATGTCTGTGTGGTAAAAGGTAGGAATTAGGTACAGAACAAGGAGGCAAAGACATGAAAAAATAAAATGAGAAGTTCAGATGAAACAGCATACTGACTGAGTGATCGGTACTCTGCAGTCACAGACTGAATCTGTGCATCCGAGTGAGCAGCAAGTGGGTTTATTTGTTAGAATGCCAACTCTAGTCAATAATTGCCAGTCTCTCTCTCTGTCTCTTAAATGGTTGCGCTCCCCATCTCCCCCACCCCTCCTCTTAACACTGGGAGTATTTCTTACTTCACACACAAAAACTCAACTTCCAAACAAGCTGTCCCAGTAAGGACCAGGCTACTGTCAGAGAGGTTAAAAAACATTTTTAACAAGCATCTGATCCAATCTCTCTCAGTTCTGTCACAGTTCCAAAGCCTTCCTTTAACCAGCAGAAGAGAGCATTGGTAGAATGTGCAACAAGGCTTTTATAATTACGTGTTTTGGTCTTTCTGCTTCTCTTGCCAGTCAAAACTATTTCTGCAACAACAACAAAAACAACATACTTAAAAAGCTTGGTGAGCTAGTGCAGTAAAATACATTTGGAAATAAAAATGTTCCTCGTGGATTGAAATGATTTGATTGTGAAATTGCCCCTGGGGAAGGCCTGATGCGGCTACAAGTCACTGAGACATTACTTTTCTTCGTCAATATTGCTGTTGGTGACTTGGGATCCTTCCTATAATGTACAGTGTTATCTGCCAGTATAGATGTGTGCAGAAAAAGAAAAAAGATTGTGCCATCAAAATGCTTCATTCTGCATCATACCAGTACAGCTACTGATACATTTTAAACAAGAAAATATGTTTTTTCTTTACTTTCCTCCACTTAAAGGAGGGCACACTGAAAAAAACTGTAGACTTTTGTGAATGTGGAAGACAACACTTTGTGAACATGCTGATGTACAATTACCATGTGATCCATATTTTGCGTATCTCTGCTTGCTTATTTTGGCAGTCCATGATTCACATTTGACAAATAAAATCCCCCGAAAAGAGACAGAAAGCTGTCAGTCAGAAATAGCTACAACACACTGCCGGCTCAGCCCAGTGGGTGCTCACCAGAAGAGATTTTTTTCTATTGTTGGTTTTGCCGTCGCTGCGTGGATGGATGGAACTTTTTTTTTCTGATAACGCTAGTGTGACCGAAAAAACCTTTGACAGGTAAATGCTGTTTACAGATTTATCCGCCTCGTCCGTTCCTTCCTTTCCCTCGCCGTCAATCTCTTTATCGAGGAGCAAAACTTGATTGCCAGGCTATGAAAGACATTTTTGTTTTTTTACGCTCCTCCACACTACTTTTCCATTATTCTATTTTCTTCCCTCACATCTCTTGCTTCGTTCGCATTATATGTTTTATTCTATATATGGATGTGTGTGTGTGTGTGTGTGTGTGTGTGTGTGTGTGTGTGTGTGTGTGTGTGTGTGTGTGTGTGTGTGTGTGTGTGTGTGTGTGTGTGTGTGTGTGTGTGTGTGTGTGTGTGTGTGTGGTTGTGTCAGATGAGAGAGAGAGAGAGGGAGATTTGTGTTATAGTGGTGAGCTGACATGGTAAACAAGCCTTGCCTATCTGTCTGTCTGTTTTCCAACAATGAGTCAGTGAGTCAGTCAGCTACACAATCAGTCAACCTTCAGTCAGTGAATTATCCCACAGCGACTAATGGTCCTTCCTCAATCTCTCTCTCATTCTTTTCACACACACACACACACACACACACACACACACATATATACACACCCACACACACACACACACAGCAGCCTCCCTCTGTGTAATTTAAATGACTGTCAGGTCAGTGGCGAGAGCAGCACCTTGCCACGTTAAAAATGCCAGGCGGCTGCCATCGTCAGCGCCAACAAGCTGCCCAAACTGTCACACACTCACACACACGCGGACACGCACACACACACGCCGAGCTGTCAGCCACCGGTCACAATGCATTTACTTAGTGACAGAATTCTAATTAGTGGTCTGGAGCTGGTGTCACCTGACTTGGAGAGAGAGAAAGCGAGACAGAGAGAGAGAGAGAGAAAGAGAGAAAGAGGGAGATTTGTATGGTGGAAAAAGAGAAGTGTTGTGGGAGATTGGAAAATGTGGACGAGCCAGATGGAAGGGTAAGGAGAGATGAAGGAGAAGAGAGGTAGAAAGAGGAGAAGTGGTGGGTGGAGAAAGGAGGAGTGACAGAAGAGAGACGGGCAAAGTGACGTGGAGGCAGGCGAAAAAAAGGTGACGGATGTACTGTAAAAAATGTGAGAGAAAGAAAAATTACAAAAGAAGAAAGTGTGGTATGAAAGAACATATCAAGATAGTTTTTTTGCTCTCCTGGTCACATTTACATAAAATGCACCAAATGACCTCCTGGCGAGTGACTAAAGCCTGCCTAATTGGCACATGAAATGAGAGTGCTAGAGTTTAACCCTGGCGTGGCCCCTGATGTGACTGCACCCTCCACTGTGACATGCCATCACGGGAAAACAAGACGGGAGGAAGCAGCAGGGGAGGTGGGGTAGCTCCATGAGTAGACAGCAAAACAAAGATAAATGTGATATACCCTAACTGGCTTTGAATGGTTAACAACATCTTGATTGTCCCTAAAACTGTAAACTATTGATGATATACTGTTGCACATTAGTGAATATGCTATGCAAATATTAAGGTTGACTGTGGCTCAGGTTGAAGAGCGTGTCGGCCAATGATCAAAGGGTTGGCGGTTCGATCCCCACCCTGCAACTTGTGCCATGGTTGTTGTGTCCTTGGGCAGGACACTTCACCCACCTTACCATATTGGTGTATGAATGTGTGTGTGAATGGTAATGTGTAAATGGGAACAGGTCTCCCTTGCAAAAGAGTCTCCGGTCTCAATGGGATTTACCTAAATAAAGGTTAGAACAATATCTTGATTGCCCTAAAACTGTAGATATTGATGATATAATGTTGTACATTAGTGACTTTTCTATGCAATGATTGATGGGTGGAATATGTTCCCAGGTTTTAGTCAAGGATGACACATTCCAAGCCTCATTTTGATGTTGTGCTCCTTCATGCATGAGTCTATGGCCATATCCAGATGAATTTTATTTAGTCAGAACAGCAAAAACTACACGGCGAGCTGATTTGAAATCGTGGACAGATGCGAAAGCTGCATCATCAGCTAACGTATTGAACGTACACCGACACAGTTACAACAGTAACCCTTGAAGATAGGTTGGTACGAAGGGTGACAACAATTGATCTGATCACTTGCAATTGACAGTACGGACAGTCAGTGTTAAAAAACGGAGAAATGTATCAGAATGCCTGCAGCCTGAACAAAGCCTAAGTGTCTCGGTAATACATCATTTCAACTGAACAATAGAAAAATTACGGGCCAAAATGTGTGGAATATGAAACAATTGACCCTATGTGATGTTGAAAATCTCCCAAACACACCACTCCCCTGAGAAGGTTTTCTCCAAAATATATTGATATATTATATAAAACAGTTTCCAGTCTTATATGGTCCATAACTGGAAACGGTTTTTGTCTAAAAGTAACCAAATCCACCTACCAGCACCTCTAATGCTTCCCCACTAACATGTAATATCATGTTGTTTTAATCCATATAACAACAAAAAAACAAACCATTTCTTGGCCTTACACGTACTATTATTATAAAGTGTTATACCCTAAACTCAACTTTACACTGAATTTATAATTTGATATCGGAAGGAATTCAAAGATTTGCCTTTGACCTATAAGACACCACCCATAAAAGAAGTAGAAAATACAGCTTAAGGCTATATGAACCAATGGACCTAACTTTAGAGATGATTAAACAGGCTTAACAGGAAGAATAAATTGCAGCCAGAGTTGGAAAAATGGTGCTTGATAAATAAGCCTGTGGGATTGACTGTTTGGATTGAAGTATTGTTTGATGATGAGACGTCACCAACGTGGTGCAGTAGCTCGGAATGGGACTTCACTATCCTGCCCTCTTCCCCTCTCCTCTCTCTTCCCGGGCTAGCCTCTTCTAACCTGTGTTGATCTCTGTCTCTTCTCCTCCACCCCGACTCAAGTTCACCACTCCATCTCTACACTCAACTGCCACTCTGCCTCTTCACACCTTCTCCACACTCCAGCCCTCCTGCCTACCTCACAATGCTCTTGCTTCCACTGACGCTTTTGTTTAAAAATGCATTCTTGTGGACCACTTATACATTCAGCAGGTTTTAAGTCCTTTAATTGTCCCCTGCTGAAATGTTCTCGCCTTAACTACAACCTTTATTTTAGTGATTTTGTGAAATAAAAAAGGACCACAACTTAATTGCCATTACTTGTCTTAAAACTGTAGTCCTAAAAATGGATCAGGAGGTGGTGAAAATTCAGCCAGTTTAAAAAGTCGGAGCACAGGGGGTCAAAAGAGGCCTTTAATCCCCTTGAAGAGTTCATCCAGGCCCTATTACCGAGGCTCCAGAGTAGGGTTGTGGGGTAAGCTCTGACCCAGTGGGGCTGCAGGTCTGGAGGTCTAGGAGAGAGAGGGGGCCCTGGGACTCAGTGAGCCCAGGATTGAGAGCCCTTGACGGGGTCAGGCAGCCAAGAGGTTCCCCTCTGTCCTGCTACACACTCTGGTACTATTAACTGTGATTGTGAAGAGGCACTTTAGTTCTCTGCTCTGCATTTGTCTCTCTCGGTCGGCTGGCCTGCCTGGTTGTGTGCATGCTAGTCTAGTCTATCCCTGGATGCTTGGAGAGAGGGGGTCGTTGAAACTCATCGTATTCAGGATGAAGGGCTCTTTAAGGGGCAAGCAGGTAGTAGAGTGCTCCCCTCAGTCTTAATCAACTTCCAGACCCTTCACACCTTCAGGGGTTCTCAGCTGCCCCTTACGTCAAGGACCGAAATATAGATCCACATTTGGCCACAGATCCCAGTTTGATCATATGTAATCCTATGGGCCAAAGTTTTATCTATTTTCTTGATCGTCAGCTTCAAAACGACCTTTTCCACCAAAGGTTTTCCAGTGCCTTATTTAGTGTTGAACTGTAAGACGTGATTGGTCTTTGAAAGGCTTCTTTAGGGTTAACAGGGTAGGGTTTTCCTGAGGTCGTACATATCTTGGTGATATAAACATAAACTCCAGTTGAAATGTAAAATGATTAACTTAAATATTCCTAAATGAACCACAAATTAAACTGGACATTGACGATGTCCACCATGAAACAGTGTGATGGACGATGACATCATCAGTCAAGGGGTTTACAAAAACACTTGCCCTTGATTTGCTAAGGCAGGCGCAAGCCAGGTAGGTAATACATCATATGTTATTTACCTGCAAATTTATACTGCAAACAAAATTACTCCCAACAAAAACTTTACTTGATCTGGTGAGCTAGGAACACATTTTAAATCATGATGAGGAAATGGTCATGATCCATCAGCGATTGCTGACACCCCCCCCCCAGCCCAACTGAAGGTGGAAATGACAGAAAGTTCCAGAGCCTTGCCTCCTGCTAGTCCAGGAATCAAACCTGCCCATTCCAGTGCCAAACCTGCTCCTCTGATCTTCTGTTCTTCTAAACTTCATTCTAATGTTGCACTTTCAAGATTCAAGATTTGTCAGATTCAAGACTGTCTCCTTTAATATGTTTCACCTGTGCTTCTCTGCTTGTGTCCTTACGTCTAGTCATTTGGATTTAAGCTCTACCATTCCAGTTCATCTCATGTCATCAAGTGCTTTTACAAAAGTGCACATCAAGATGCAACAGGAAGAACCTTCTAGGTCCATCGTAAGGGCACAGTGTCACCCATTCATCATTCTAAAGTGTATTGAGTGGTGAAATAGTGTGCCAGTGTATTAAACAACAAACAGAGATATACCTTTCCCCCATACATCATCTGTGTAACCAAAGGGCATGGGACATTGATTAATGCTAATGTGTTAAACATTTCTCATCAACCCCTTGTCAATATCAGGATCAGGGAAAAGCTGCCACTTATAAAACCGAATAAGTTATTATCTTATCCAACAATTTATAAACTGCTGCTCATTACAAATACTGATTTGGAAGTTTTATCGGTGCTCGGATATCCTCTGTTTGAAATACAGTCAATGGAATAATAACTTTTGGTAACTGTGCCACGTGCACCAATGCAAAGGGAAGGGAAAGGTGAGAAGTGGATTTCGGATGAAGCACAACTCGATTCTACTTTCACCTGTCTTTCTGCACCGACACAAGACGATTATCTTATCTCCCCAGCTCTCAGGTATCAGAAAGCCCAACCCTCCCCCATGTCCACAACAATCTCACCCACCAATCAGCTGTTCACCTTTTGTCTTTCACTTCAATGTACATGTGCTCACATACACTCATCCTCTGTGTGAGTGTGTGTCGTTAAGAGATGGGGTGATTGCCATAACGTGTCCAGCAAAGGACAAGGGTCATCCAAGTTAACCTCTCCATCTACACACCACACACACACACACACACACACACACACACACACACACACACACACACACAAAGCTAGAATGACCTCCATCAATCAATGTTGTTGTCTAAGGGTGTCACAGAAGGAGGGAGGGTGAAGAGAAGGATGGCAGGAAAAGGGAAAGAGCAAACTGGAAAAAGGGTGGGGTTGTATCTTACTTGTTTGAATAAGAAACAATCCTGTAGTAGAATAATACTGTGAGTAATAATGCTCAATGATGAATCCCTCTACCCCAATGGTTCCCAATCTTTTACTGCTAGTGAAAGATAATCTACCAGGAACCCCTTGTCACAGAGGTTTTGCAAGCAAGTCAAAGAATGATGGACCCATCACAGATTTTTAGCCATTCCGGCAAAGTGGCATCTGTTGGGTGAGTGGCCGTGAACTTATCTCATCAAATATTGTTGATTGTCATTGAATTTAGTAAAGATATTTGCATTCCTGACAGCGTTAGATGCACCTGGTGTTTGGCGTGTATTAGCAAATATTAGCATGCTAACACGCTAAACTTATATGGTGAACATGGTAAAGATTATTCCTGCCAAAAATCAGCACGCAAACATTGACATTATATGCATATTGCCATGTTAGCTTAAGCATTGAGCTCAAATATTGGGGCGACTGTGGCTCAGTTGGTAGAGCGGGTCGGCTGATGATCAAGGGGTTGGAGGTTCGATCCCCGCCCTGCCACCTGTGTCATGGTTGTTGTGTCCTTGGGCAAGACACTTCACCCACCTTGCCTCGTGTGAATGTCGATAGTTAGCCTGCTATCGGTGTATGAATGTGTGTGTGTGAATGGTAACGTGGGAAAGGAAAACAGGTCTCCCTTGCAAAAGAGTCTTCAGTCTCAATGGGATTTACCTGTATAAATAAAAGGATAAAAAAAATCACCAAAGTGTCCATTAACACCCTCACAGATCCACCATCCACTAGACTGTTTCAGACCCAATTTGTAGAACGATTATCTATGGCCAAATCCTTCTATATGGGAAGATCAAAGTCTTAAACCAGCCTAAATATGGCCTATCTTTAAAATAAAACTCAGTACACTCATGCAACTGTTTTTTTTTGTATGTGGCGCACAGGTTTATATCTTAAACAACTCCCACAACTTAAACAAAGAAAAAAAAGACAAGACAAAAATATAAGATGGGGGCGGCAGTGGCGAATGGCGGTCGTCCACCGGCTTGCAGGGTCGGAGTGTCCCTGGGCAAGACACTGAAACCCACATTGCTCCTGCTGGTTCAGAGAGCGCCTTGCATGGCAGCTCCTGCCATCTGTGTACGAGTGTGTGTGTGTGTGTGAATGGGTGAATGTGGTAAGAAATGTAAAGCGCTTTGGGGCTGAGAAAATCGTCTAAAAAGTGAAATATAAGTCAAGTCCATTTACCATTTACCAAGACGTAAAAATGGAGGAGGAGAGTGGGGTCATTTATCAGAGAAGACCCAGACAGAAGAAGTCATTGTTACTTTGTGGCCCCTGTGTCACCTCTGTGGCCTTCACCTCCACTGTGCAGTGACATAGCAGCACGACATAATTAGAACTATGTGTCTTTGTGTGCTCGTATGTGTGTGTGCATGAGGTGTAATTAGAGTCATGTCAGTGAGTAAATGTGCTGTGACCCAGGCCTCTTTCAGGCCACAACATACGCCATTACAGACACACACACATAATCACCCCCTCCATGCAGCGTGTGTGTGTGTGTGTGTGTGTTTACATGTGTGTTTGTATCTAATCTTGCCGCGTGTCAGTGTGCAGTGTGTTCGTACCTTAAGAAAGACTGAGGTCACTGTGAGCGTGAATACTACAATTTTTTTTACACTCATTTCCTCATTTTTCCTCTCTCTCTCCTTCTCCGTCCCTTGTCAATCTTTAACGTGATACATTCACATGGTGGTTTCTGGTAAATGTTTACAGTGTAAGTGTCAATGTTACATACTCTATGTCGACTCTACATGTAATGTGTTGTGCATGTCTCACTTGATTTCACCCCTTTAGTCCTTTCCATGACTAATTGGTTTACTATCCTACCATTCTATTCCACCTTCCGCTATCTTTGCACTAATTTTCTTTGCCTTTCTTGCCTTTCTTTCATTTACCTGTCATTTATCTTTCTCTTTTAAAATTTCTCGCCCTCTCTTTATTTCTCTCTGTAACGCAACACACTCCATTTCCCTATTTCCTCACCCCATCTCTGGGCTCAGAACAGTCATAGTGATTTAGGGAAAACACTCAGGTAGGCAAAGCAAATGTCAGCGCTTCCCCCCGGGACTGAGAGAAGAGGAATCCTTAATTTTGTTTTTTTTACTTCTTTTACATTTTATTATTTATAATTCTACTATATTCCACCGGCTCACACACTGTCAGAAAATAGTCCCAAACAAAAAGGTACCACTGTGGCGCAGAGGAGAACCATGATACTACATGAGTTTTGTAAACTGAAGGACTTCATTCTGGAGAAAATCGTTTTAACCATAGTCCATTTCAACGGTTGGATCATAGGTTGTGATGCCGAGTCATACCCCTTCACATGGGTCCCTTATACGTATACTGTAGCTTTCATTCTTATACTTTTCCAACTTAACAACTGAATTGTTAAAGTGATGATGTGGGGGAAACGCGTTAAACTATATAAATACAGTACATTCTCAGGTAAAATACAGCAGTAAATGGTTCTGAGCAAGGTTTAAATACTGACCAATCAGGAACATGAAGAAGGGTCAGGTGATCTACACCCGGGTCAAAATAATATGACAACAATAGCTTTCTGCTATGATCAGCATCTTGGCTGTGGGAATTTAAATAAATATTTGGAATGCTTTTTGTCCTATTAGTGTAAATGTAGCAATGCTGATATTGGTGTAGCAGTCCAAAGTGAAAATGGTAAATGGTAAATGGACTTATATAGCGCTTTATCTCCGTTGTTCACAGACCCAAAGCGCTTTTTAAACATCTTGAATACATTTTCAAGATAAGCTAAATTAATCCTTGACCACCTTGACGATTTTCAAGAGATGTCACATCCTGTCTGTATATAAAAGCGTATTGTTTTCTGCCAGTTTTCACCCTTAAACCCCCAAATGTAGTCATGCCCTCACCTTTACCCTAGCATCTTCACTTACCCAATTAATGTGTCCACATCTACACAGCGGATTACATAAAAGTTGGTTCAGAGACATTTGTGGTTCCCAGACAATATATCCTAAAGACTTCAGTGGCCCCACTAAAACCCCCAGCAGGTAAACATATTGAGTTTATTGAGACTAATATTGTCTTTGAATGTGAACTTGATGAAAGCATAACCACCACTTCAAGTAAGATAATATTGGAACATTTGATATAATTTATCCCGTCTCCGATTGCTCCCGCGGGGCCTGTGTACTTGCTGAAACAGTTGTTCTGAACCCATGAGGCTACATCGTTGATGGTGCATGCACAACCAACAGCTATCATAATATTATGATCCATAACTAGAGACACAGATAAAAAAGAAAGAGAGGGAGAGAGAGAGAGGAGGAGAAGTGCAGAGAGACATAACGGCAGTAGACCTCAGTGAATTACACTTACACCCCCCCCCCCCCTCCAGGCTCTATTCATCTGGGGGTGATCTAGGATGGTGCGCTTCCTATGAATTATAGAAACAAGCCCATAATAAAGCGATAAATATATTTCTCAAGGAGAGCCAGCGAGGCATTAACGCAGACATTAGCATAGGCTGCGTCGGCTCTCTCCACTGCATCTAACACAGTGATTAACTAACAGCGCGTGTGTGTTTGGTATGGGCCTCCACGTATGGTGTGTGTGGGTGAGATGAGCATGGTAGGTGTGTACAAGTGTGATTTTTTTTTTACGAAGTAAATCAGTGTGTGTGTGTGTGTGTGTGGTTTTGTGTGTTTGTGTGTACATTTGACAGTGTGTGTGTTGTATTTGCATTCGTTTGTACATACGTATGTGTGCATTTCATTATATAAGGTATGCTTGTGCACAAGCATGTATGTGTGTGTACGTGTGCATTTGCATTTGTATGTTATGTGCATGTTGTTTGTAATTTTAAGTGTTCAAGTTGGATTATGCATGCGATATACATAGGTTTTCATTACATGTTTTGTGTGTGTGTGTGTGTTCCAATGCCAATGTATAGATGTGCGCTCATAATGCTTTTAATGTGTAAATACTGTACATGCAAGGCAGGGCAAAGTCTCCACTCTATAAATAAGCGGCCCTTCACAGAAAGCTAGTGCCATTTAAATGCATCTTGATATGGAATTAAGTCTACCTGTCCCTCTGCTTGAGGACGGAAACATATTTATCTCCTATAACAATGCAAATAGCATGTTTACACCTGGTTAACAATGTAAACCACTGGGACAATATTATGTTTTTTTTTTCTCCGACTCCAGTAAATAAAATGGCCTCATTAGCATACACCATGTAGTGCATATGGAATGAATAGCACTTCATTCCTGCATTGGGTGTCATCGCTTACAGCAGCTCTAGCAATGGCTGCCAAACACATTTATTATGTTGTGCATATGTGTGCATTATGCGCCAGTGATGCACGTTCTCACTGTTATTCCACTGTTTAGTGAGAGAGGAGCAATAATGAATTGCAGTGTTTCTAAGGCCTTCTATGGACAATATGTGAATTTGAGTTGACATTAATCTTTTCCCCTATGTTTGTTAATGACAAGTGATCACAGAGTTGTGTGGAATGGGGAAATACATTGAACTTAGCTTTCTTTAGCAGAAGAGGAGATACACCGGAGGATACTGAAGTTCCTGGGATAATTTTTAAAAAAAAAACACACACATAGTTGGTAAATACTGTAAATTTCTGTCTAATTTACAGCAAATGTCTGTTGCTTGGGGCAAATAAATACAGACTGACTAACTGTGCGAATAAGTTAAAGATTAAAATGTGCTTGTATAGTTTCTTACTTTGTGTTTTACATGCATACAGCTGATAGCACAAAGTAGTGGAGGGACAGTTTGTTAGTCAAACACACCACACTCAGGGCATTTTCTCTTATGTTCTGCAAAAAAATCATATTAGCTTCTTCGTGTTTATGAAGTATAACTTTCCCTACAGAGATGTACGCCATTAAAAGAGTACATTATGGATTTACGCCAAAACATCTATATTCAGTAAAGCAAAGTTATAATTAAAACGAAAGCTTTGCATGAATTTACTTCCTAATTTGGGGCAAAATGTTGCGGCCATAAACTCAATGGAATGCAGAAAAAAATCCTCAAAGTTCAAATACAGTGCTAAAGATTTCCCGTTCGGCGAAACAAACTTTGAAATGAGCGATGTGGACACATGTATTCACAAAAAAAAAGCCTAATGATGGCATCTGCTAGCATACAGATACAGTCCGGAGACATTCCATCCTAGTAGGTTAATTAAAAAGGTCCCAATCTTTCAGTCCAGACATCAATCAAAACTCCTCCAACAGGGAGGGATGGAAGTCTCTCCATGGCTCCCTTCTCCCTCTCCTCCTCTTTCTTCTCCATTTGCAAGACTGCCTGATTAGCCCTGCAGCTTCTGGTCCTCACTAGATGACGACCCGCTCATTTTCATGTTTGTCTGTGTATGCCTGTGGGAGTGGTTGTTATGTTGTGTGTTTGTGTGTGTGTGTGTGTGTGTGTGTGTGTGTGCGTCGTGTGTGTGTTCCATGTAGGTGTGTGCAGTGGAAGCCACTTCACCTCCCCATCAACTGAACATCTCTCCCCTCGTTTGCGTCTAATGAGCGATGAGCGCAGCACAACCACTAATGACGCATTCTGTGTCTTGTCTGTGCTTTGTGTGTGTGTGTTGGTGTGGTGTTGTGGTGTGTGTGGGTGTGTGTGTGTGTGTGCTGTGTGTGTGTGTGTGTGTGGTGTTGTTGTGTGGGTGTGTGTGTTGTGTGCGCGCGTGTGTGTTGGTGTGTGAATTGTACAGTATACATTATGTGTGTGTGGGTGTGTGTTGGGTGTTGTGTGGTGTGTGTGTGTGTGTTGTTAAGCAGCCAAGGCACTAGTTAGCAGTGTGGGCGTGCCTTGCAGTCGCTGGTTTTGATTGGCTACGTTCCCCCGTGTAAGGCACCCGAGGTCGCGGGGTCAGGCCAATTACTTCCTTGTTGAGAGATGTCTGCTCTTTGATTCGGCCATTCCAAAGGTTGCCCGGGTTCTGAGGGTTCTGCACGGGGTTTGGGTAGGGCCATTAAGGAGGTATTAATTGGAGCATGTTGTTAGCGCCAGGCAGGGATGTGTGTGGGTGTGTGTGTGTGTGTGTGTGTGTGTGTGTGTGTGTGTGTGTGTGTGTGTGTGTGTGTGTGTGTGTGTGTGTGGTGCGCGCGCATGCAGGTTGGTGTGTGTACTGTAAGTGATTGGGTCTGTGCATTACTACTGTGTTGTTATGTGCATGTATGTTTTTGTATGCCTTTAGTGTTCATATACATTGACCTGCAGTGAATAGAATACATTCATGTGTGACAAACACTGTTTAGATGCAAAGTCTAAAGAGCCCTCGCTTTCCTTCTCCCCTAGACACAAAAGCCAACAGCAGTGTCTCATCACACAGGCTGATTGCCCCAATGCGCTTTAAGTCCACTTGGCTCGTTCACTTCTAATTGCTTAAATTGTGTTTTTGAGCAACCAGCCACTGTCAATATATGGCATGAAAAATCCAACTTGACATTTGAACAATATTTGAACATTTTCTATCTACTTTTTAGAATGTTGCTGTCTGCAGCTGCCACAAAGTACCTGTGAGAAGCTTTGAATGTCTGGAGTAGGCATGGCATGGTTTTCCGGTTTCAAGTATACTGTACAACAGTTTGAACGACTAATAGACAGAGACATTAGCGGGCCAACAGATAGAACTTTAATACTGGGCAAAATTAAGCTAAAATAATCGTACCGAACAAGAAGGTAAGGGCGCTCCGGTGGTGTAGTGGATAGAGCGCATACCATATTGGCTCAGGCCTCGTTGCAGTGGTCGCAGGTTCGAAACCGACCCGTGGACCTTTACTGTGTGTCGTCCCCCCTCTCTCTCTCTCTGTCTCCCCATTTCAACTCTGTACTATCTATTAAAGCTTGAAAATGCAAAGAAACGTAATAAGGTAACAAGAAAGAGTGTCCAGCATGCAACAACTGTACTTGTTTGAGTTGAAAATGATACATTACTGACCAAGACCATCTCACAATGTATCAATGCACTGTACCAGAGGAACTCATCCGGTCTACACAACTTTATATGTCCATGTTTAACGCCACTTATCTTGAAGAATAACTTTACTATTCAGATCCATGATGGTCTTCTTATAACATTAGCATTTTATTTTATATAACTGACTATGTGTAAGATATCCATTAGTATTG
>CM047515.1:8404195-8451695 GCA_026122265.1 Ammodytes dubius | reverse complement strand
ATGAAACTAGTTAATGTGACGAATTACATCTATAAGGATATTAACCTGAACTAAGCTCTTCAAATTATTTAAATAATCATTTAAAGAGACAAAACTAAATCACAGAAAAATGCTTCATTATTAGTTTAAAAACTCATTTAAGGTATTGTTACTAGCATACAAAGCTCATGAAGTATTTCCTTTATTAATTCCTTCTGGGTGCAGTAGCCATGTAAAGTCATTTTTGCTGCAGCGATGCGTGTGTCCACACCAGCAGGTGTGAGCTTGTGTGTGTATGATCCCACTTTAACAACACCATCTGCTGCAATCAGAGTTCTTATGAGGCCAAGTGTTGTGTGTGTGTGTGTGTGTGTGTGTGTGTGTGTTGTGTGGTGTGTGTGTGTGTGTGTGTGTGTGTGTGTGTGTGTGTGTGTGTGTGTGTGTGTGTGTGTGTGTGTGTGTGTGTGTGTGTGTGTGTGTGTGTGTGTGTTGTGTGTGTGTCTGTGTGTGTGTGTGTGTGTGTCTGTGTGTGTGTCTGTCTGTGTGTGACATCAGCCCAGTGTAGCCAACAGCCATAGAGCGGACACTGACCTTTTACTTATGTCCGGAGGCACATAGAAATACGCACACACTCAATGCATCATACAGTAACACACATACACACACACACACAGTGCATACGGTCTGTTGCTTCTCAGGCTATGTGACAGCTGTCAGTCAGCACTCATGCAGCAAATACACACACACACACACATACTGGTATTCAGAGATCATGGCCTGAAGGGTTGTTATTGTCCTAACATGGGCCTTACGTTGTCTGTCCACCAATCTGATCACACGGACCACTAAACCTCTTCACTGCCCCTAACTGTTGTGTGTGTGTGTGTGTGTGTGTGTGTGTGTGTGTGTGTGTGTGTGTGTGTGTGTGTGTGTGTGTGTGTGTGTGTGTGTGTGTGTGTGTGTGTGTGTGTGTGTGTGTGTGTGTGTGTGTGTGTGTGTGTGTGTGTGTGTGTGTGTGTGTGTGTGTGTGTGTGTGTGTGTGTGTGTGACCCCCTCTGGCTCTGGTGCTGTGAATACCAGTTTGACAACTGCCTGCCATCCTGAGCTGATTGACACATCTGGGTTTTAACCGGACAGCCCTCCCCCCACACACACACACACATATTCAAATATTCACTCCGGACAGGATGCCAACTTTCAGAAGCAGTTTTTCATGCTGAGTCTTTGGCATGATCCAGCTGTCAAATCTCAACTGGTGGGACCAAACGTATGATGACATGAGTCAAACATTGCTACTTCTTTTTAGGTCTATATTCCCTAAACAGGGAAAAAGGCCAAGGAATTCACTTTGACTATTTTTAAATTTAAAAGTCAGGTAACAACGTAGTAAAAAGCCACAGGCTGCAACAGATGCACAGTGCAGCAGTGCTCGTCTCCTGGTTGTGTGTTCACAGAGAGCAGCAGCTGGCGTGCTGACACCCATGGCGGTGGTGCAAGCTGTGCCACACACTCTGAGCCAGCTGTTCTCCTATAGCAGCCTGCAAAGCCAGAGTGACAACCTGCTTCAATCTGATCATCTTTAAATATTCTTCACTCACAGTAATGCAGGCACGTAATGATGCAGGATGTAAAAACCCTGCTGTCTATTTAGTAGTTACACATCCAGACAAGACATGATGCCAATTCATTTGGAGTGTTAGTGGGCTTTTGAAGAGTCCAGTATTTACTGTAAGGGTCTTTATCAGCTAAATGCCCCACTGTGTTCACCAGGTAGTCACTAATTGTTTTCTCTTTAGTTCTACCTAGTCAACTTACAATGGGTTTATTATTGTTTATTATTTTTATTGAAAACTGCCCAGAAACATGGTCAATGAGAGAATGAAACAGAGTCAAATCATTTAAGTTGAAGGGTGATAAAATCAAAACATCTGAAGGGAACCTCGGAATTTATTTATAATTCTCCTAGGGTTTACTACTTCTAGCCCTCTATACAGGACTTGATAGAGGGAAGATGTGTTTCAGTGTCAATTAATGTCTTACATGATGGAAAATATAGAGAATCCATGTTTAGCCAAACGGCAGCAAACACTGTAAGACATGACAGAGACCAGGGTCTTTATCTAGTTTTGAGAAAAGAAGATATAACAGAACGTAGACATCATTAGAGAGTAAAACCACTTTGACAGAAGGACAGAGAAACAAAGTAAGAGAAGAGTGAAAGGTAGACAGAGGTTTTCATAAGAGACAGAGCAAGGAAGAGAGAGAGAGAGAGAGATAGAACGCAAGGGATGGAGAGATGGAGAGAGAGAGAGAGAGAGAGAGAGAGAGGTGCCTTTGGGCAGTACTTTCACCTCCACTGACATTTAACTAAAAACCAATCTCCATGTCTGCCATCTACAGCCCCTAACCCCAGGGCTAGGGGGCTGTGTGTATGTGTATGTGCGCGCGTGTGTGTTGTGTGTGTGTGTATGTAGTAATTTACAAGCATGGATTTTGGGGGATGGAGCACATGTATGTATCTGTCCACGCATATGTATGTGTACGTGTGTGTGTGTGTATGTTGTGTGTGTGTGTGTGTGTGTGTGTGTGTGTGTGTGTTTGTGTGTGTGGTGTGTGGTGTGTGTGTGTGTGTGGTGTGTGTGTGTGTGTGTGTGTGTCGTGGTGTCGCATAGAGAGAGAGATAGAGAAAGCCCACAACTGTCCATTGTCCCCTGGGTGAGGTCAAGGTCCCCACTCAACATCATCACCTTCCCCATCTACACACACACACACACACACACACACAGAGCGGCAATAATCATGCCACTGAATCAAATATATAATCAGAGCGGAAATGTCCCCTCGTCACCCACCATGCCATAATCCAGCCTGGACCTGGAATTGGAAAACTTATACAAGCGCTAGCCTCTATGGTGGGATGGTGCCCCAGGGCCTCAGCGGAGAGAGAGGGAGAGGGAGAGAGAGATAGAGGGAGAGGGAGAGGGGGGTGAAGAGATGACACCAAAGAGTGAGAGATACTGTACAAACAGAGAGAGAGAAGCAGTAAGACAGGATACAAACTGTAAAAAAATGGAAACGGAGGGCAAGAATATGATGTAAAAGAAAAAGAAGAGATGTTAAAAGGCAGGATGAAAAGGAATATGTTGAGAGAGAGAGAAGGAAGAGATTAACAAGTGTATGAGTAGGTGCCTCCCTGTGTTTGACATACTGCTAAGGGTGTTCAAGCCCACTCCAGTCCATCACCCCCTCCCCTTTCTCTTCTTTAACATCTCTGCAATCTGCAGCGTTTCATTGTAGAGGCTCTCTGGGCTCAGGTTAACTGCTAGCCCCCGGGTGCTGCCAGTAACTACCCAACTACCCCACCATCTAACCACAACCACAGCCAGCCCCATGTGACAACCACACGGTCAATGGCACAGGGAAATGAGTCAGATGGGATATAAGATGTGTATTCTTATAAGTCAGTCATTAGTCGTGTTTACATTCATTCCTGGATATTTCTACAGTTAATGTTGGACTTTCTTTTATAGTACGTGGCCTTAAACTGTCCGTACAATAATTCAATTCATTCGTACACACATCCAGATGTACGCTGGTTAGAATGTGTTCATCATCACTTCATCTCTGAGGATTACATGCTCCTGACATGTATGGAGCCACTTGATTGACATGCTCATGGAAACGCCCCTTTGATACTGCAACTCCCTCCAATTAGTTATTTATTAGGCCATTTCGTTATTGAAACTCTCACAAAGACAGGAGCACATTACATACAAACTATGTGCATACAAATGGTTTGGGACAGTGCACATACATGAGATGGTGTGTAATGTAGACAGAGACCATGCTCAACCTTTACAAATAGGATTAATACTGAGTAAAAAAAAAAAACATGTTTGCTGGCCCCTGTGGAATCAGTGTAAACCAACTTCTGGCTTCATTTTCCTTGTGATTTATTGGACTAGAGCCGTACCAATTCAAAGCTTTCTGGCGGAGTCCAATAAAAAAGGGACTAATAAATGTGTTTATTTTGAGAGGGTAAAAGGAGCTGTAAAACATACAGTCTCTTACAAGGTATCACCAGAGCATCACTGACATTGATTGACTTTAGTCGGATCAAAACTTCAAGGTCGAGTCACACAAGCAGCCATCTACAATACTTGGCTCTCAGCGTCCAACACCTCCGTTCTCAAGACGCTGTTGTTTTTCTCCCTCTCTCTTTTCATCCAAGCTCCGCTCTCCTTTCTCATGTCTTTTCATCTGTCTCTGTCATTACCTCAATTTGTTTCCTCCGTCCGCCCTGCGTTGTCTTTACCTCTGGCTCATTCTCTTCCCTCAATCTCTCCCTCTTTTTTTCCTTGTTGTCACGGGGAGGCCACCGCTGTCGGGGAAGTTTGCCCAACCTCCTCATCCTCTCGTTTTTCATCAGCCGCCACACACACACACACACACACACACACACACCACACGCACGCACACACACACACAGTCTCCCATTCATCCCCCTTGCCTCTCCCCTCTCTCCCTGTCCGTCCGTGGCACAAATGCATTTGTTCAATACCTCCAGCAAACAGATTAGCGGGCTGTTATCAGCGACAGGGAGACAGTGATAATGGTTTTCACCACATCTTCCCTCTGCCACAGATTAAAATGGGCCAGGTCACCACACGAACGCACACACACACACACCACACACACACACACACACACAACACACACACCAACACACATACACACATTGACTCACAAACACACCACTCACCTCCCTAAATGCAAACAAAGTAAATACACACTTAAATACACACGTCCTCAGTCCACATTCATGAATTATGAAAACATACAGTAAGTTATATATGTTCACACACACACACACACACACATCCACAAGCAGCATATTAGCAATCTGTTTTTCTTCAGCTGCTCCTCCATCCCCCTCACATCGTCTCTCAGCCTGCCATTGGATTTCCTGTCCAATCTATTGTCGCAAGCCAGGGCCAAAAGATACAAGGTGAAGTCAGTTTCAATCTGATGGGCCATTGTTTTGGCTTTGGCTTTTCACAACACACACACACACACACACACACACACACACACACACACACACACACACACACACACACACACACACACACACACACACACACACACACACACACACACACACACACACACACACACACACACACACACACACACACACACACACACACACCACAACACACAACACACACACCACACACACACACACCCCCACACACACACACACACACATTTATACTAGCCGATTCCCTGTTTAGCCATCGACCGTAGATTCGTAGCTATGTCCCCTGTGCTTGTCACCTTGGTGTGAGTGTGTTTGCATGTCTGTATGTATTGCCAGCCAAAGTGTATCTTAGGCATATATTGTTTAAAGGGTTAAAATATGCCTTGAATTATGATTGCACTCAACTTTGTCTATATGAGCACTTTCAACTCCTAGACCGGTGTTCATTATTATGGAGTTCACAGAGGTGAACCCTGCTGGTTTAGAGGTGTATCTCAAATACCTGAACCCTGAATAGGTCGTGCCATACCGATCACGGTTATATGCTTGTGTTTAGTGTGAGCAGCCACACAGTTTCTGCCAGGGTTAAGCGTGGATGATCCTACACAGCTTATACTATTTCAGGCAAGTTTGGAACTACAGATAGATAGAAGTTTCATCTTACCTACAGTAAAGTCAAGTCAGTGTACCGAGGCTGAATGTGTTCCTGATGTCACAGAAAAGTCATGAATGTTTACATCCTACACAGATGCACAGACATAATGCTCATGAGCTTCTGATGGCTTGCCGACAATCGTTGTACTCCTCACCAAATTGATAGGCTAGGCTACCCAAAGATTCAATCGGTTTTGTTCATGTGCTCCACTTTGTCTGAGCACAATCCAGTGTTCAGCAGTGATAAACTACGCTGGTGGTCAGTGCAATGTTTTCTGCCCTTGTAAACCCCTCCAGCGGCGCCTCAACCCGCTCAATAATTAATGCCAGGGATGCTCTGTGTTTTACAGGAGGCCACAGCCGTGTTTTATCACCGTAGCACATCATTCTCATTAGGCCAGATTCGATCAAGGCCCACTGTACACAACACAGAGAGACACACAGGGAGATACATGGAAGATGGGGGGGGGGGGGGTTATCAAAGGCAAGACAAGGTAAAGAAAAACAGTCTGACCAATCTGTCCACCTTAAGCAGTCTCTAAGTCCATTCTTCTACATTGTTTGTGCCTCCATGCCGGCGATAGCTGAATGACGGATTATGGGTTGTTCGTCGTCCGTCCGGTACATTCTTGTCAGACAACATCTTGAGAACAGCTTGGAGGGATTTTTCTTCACTTAACGTATGGTGACCTGATGCCTCATCAAGGCAATTCTCAAAAACGCTTTGAGGAATTTAGTCGAATTTGGCAAAAATTCACATTTGAGGATGCACTATTTTGATTTTGAAGGTCAAAGGTTAACCTCTGAACCTGAGGGCATTTTCTCGATTTACATGCTTTTTAAATTACATTTTAGAGGCAGGCAGATACATATACCAGTGATCATATCAAAATGTCAGACACTCTCAGCTCTCAGTGGAAGTTCAATGTGCCTATCAATTTAAAAAATTATTGACATAGCGAAATATTAATGAACTGCGACTAATGCCATGAATTGAGGGATTGTCTTCAATGTTTGCACAAATGCAGACTCTGACGCAAAGATAAACTGAATAGATTTGAGGTCAAAAGTTACTGAACCTTACATATGTGAGGTCACAGTGACCTTGTACTATATCGTAGCTACTTAGGAGCTTTACCTCCTTTAAGGATTGCCTACCATCACTGTACATTCACTGTTCTGCAATTGTATGCCTTCTCAGAGGCATATAACCACCGGGCGGAATTTCTAGTTCCTCCTCACCCATTAGTAACTAAGTCTTATTTTTCTGTCTCTCTCTACAACCCTGTCCTGTCGACATGTATTGCATGCAAATAACTTCGCTGGTTGGTGTTTTGGTGTGGTGGTGTGTGTGTGTGGTGTGGTGTGTGTGTGTGTGTGTGTGGTGTGTATGTTACGAGAGCGAGAGGGAGAGAGAGAGAGAGAAAAGGTTGAGTGATAAGATATACATATTTAATGAGATGGAATGAGATGTGGGTGAGGGCAAGGTCAGAGGTGACACACACACACACACACACACACACACACACACACACAACCCTTCAAACATGCATACGTAGCCTGTTAACATATAAGTGAAGACGCACACACAGAGGTAGACCCTGGAAAGGGAGCGTGTGAAGTATGGTCTCATTAGGTAGGCTGTATGGGATTAACAACAGTGGTGACATTTGGTGGCTTGTAAGAGACCAGTCTATAAAAACAGAGCAATGAGGAAAGGTGTGTGTGAGCGTGTGTGGGCCTCTCCATATGTGTGTAATGTTTTTACCCTTCCAATTTTTTCTCATACTGTGTCACACACACACACACACACACACACACACACACACACACACACACACACACACACACACACACACACACACACACACACACACACACACACACACACACACACACACACACACACACACACACACACACACACACACACACACACACACACACACACACACACACACACACACACACACACACACACACACAGACAAACACACACTTGGACACATACACCTGGCAACAGACGGGCCAAACATGTTTGATAGCAAAACCTTATTATTTGTCCCCTGGGTATTTTAGCTAGTCTAGTTTTTCGCTCTAGTCAAAGTGATTATATGATCCAACTTTTATTACGCCGCTTTATCCTAATACAAAGCTCCCCCAAAGGATTCTGGGTGAACATGTGTGTACGTGTGCCTACCATACCTCTGTCATTCCCTTACTTTTGTGTCTGTTCTTTTTTTCCCTGCCAATCTTCCTTCTCTCTCATTTTCTGCTTGCTTGCTGCTACCTACCCACTTTCAACAGACACAAGCAAACCCATGCAAGCACACTTACACACTGCGGCTGCATACTCTGAAGCACACACACACACACACACCATCTACAATTGACTGTCCTGAGGATGGTGGATGGCAGAAGAGGCTCAGCATGCAGTGGCTGCCAAAGAAGACAACGTAGAGGAGATGTTATGGTTAATGAGCTGTAGAAAGACAGTTCTCACCTACGGCCGACTTTGTGTGTGTGTGTGTGTGTGTGTGTGTGTGTGTGTGTGTGTGTGTGTGTGTGTGTTGTGTGTGTGTGTGTGTGTGTGTGTGTGTGTGTGTGTGTGTGTGTGTGTGTTGTGTGTTCTGTATGTTTGACGTAAGAAAGAATATAGATAGGTGATAAAAGCCTTAGCATTCTCTTGGTTCCTCTGACCTCTCTTAGTAACTGTGTTCTTCCTCCTCATGTCCCTCTCTTTTGTTCCTGTCTTTTAAACTGCATTCTCTTGTAGACACAGACAGAAGTGGGTGGACTAAGCCTTGTAGCTTCCCAAACAGCCGCTGCATGCGTATATGTCTATTGGTGGACCAAATGTTGCCCATAAATTGAAAAGGACCATCACAACATACCAATTCTACTAATGGTGCTTATCCACTACATGGGACCGGCCCAGCTTTACTCTGATCTACCTGTCTACCTTTGTGCTTTTCCACTGTGAATAGATCTTTTGGTGCTTATTCCGTCAAGCTTCCAAAAGAGTAGGTACGAGGTACCGTATCAATGGTCATCAATGACTGCACCGTATCCTGTACGACAAAAGCCAAGTTAGTAATGGTTGCGGAGTTTGAGCTTGCTGTCTCCAGCGTTTGTATTTCTTTCTTTCAAAACTGGCAACCCGGGCAACAGCGGCATGGTCGCTCGAACGAGTTTGAGAAGTTCTTCACATTGGTGGCTGAAAAGAGAATCTAGCGCAAGCCAAAATGAAATAGGAGTCGACCAGAAACTCACCGCAGAGATGTTGGTACTATCAGGGGTACTATCTTGTAATGGAAACTGACCTCCAGAAAAGAACCAGATACCAAATGTGAATAGAGTAGAGCCGGTACCACAATGTAATGGAAAGGCACCATAATAGTACTACAATTGTATTTACTGAAGCATTTGCTGAGAGCCTGAACTTGGCAACATCACTAAAACTTTACTTTAATTTTCTCTTCATAATAAATGTGACTAACCTAGGGGGTTTGTTTATTTGTAATGAATAGGTTGGATATGATAGTCCGACTTGTACTGTATTAGACCTATTATATAACTATGTTGCCACATTCTGAGATTTCAGCAATTGATTTGCAATTGTTTTTTGCGACTTGTATTTACCAGTTTGCCATGTAAGTTTTTTTGTTGTTTTTTGAAAGCATGTTGATTGCTTTTTCTTTTCCTCACTATGATTTATCAGGCATCCATCTCACAATCAGAATCGTCTCAAATCTGGTATGGTTCAGCCAGTCACAGATTGTGATCAAGATTTTATTAGGCCCATCTCGCATAGTGTGACTTGCAATGAACCTGCAAGATCACTGTTATCGCACAGCGTCTGAGGGCCTTAAGGTATGGTGAAGGTCAGGCAATTAAAACGCTTGATTAAGGTTAGGGCAGAAATGGGGTTATGGTTGGGGGGAAAAAAAGAGGCCCATCATCATTTGTGGATTTGGATGGGGAGCACTGCACACACCCATCCATCCACCAACCCGGCCTCCACACCCAACTCATAAACCCCTAGATGTATTAACGGACACACTACTTGGCATTGGAAGTAAGTCATGTGCTGCGAAATATCAATGTACTGGTGAGGACATCCTTGACAATTGTACACAACAATTCTCAACACATGACTAATATAGCGCTTATCAGAGGAAAAACCACTCTCTCTGCTAAGTTACACTGCTACAGTACAGCAAGGTGCATTACATTCATTACAGGTAATGCTAAAAAAACAAGAGCCGATAAAGAAAGACCAACACCTTTTTCAGCATGATCAAGTTTCATTCCATCTACTTCTATTCTCCGCCGTAGCTATTTCACACTCTCTCTTTCCATTTCCTCCTTTTCCTACCTACAATATCCTAATTTCTTCTCCCTCCCTTGACCATTTCCTAGCATATCTTTTGCTGTCATATTCTCTCTCCCTCGTTCCTTTCTCCTCCTCTCGCCACATCTCTCCCTCTGTCACGGCCGGCGATGATTATGACTAGTGAGCATAATGCATAGCCATGAATAGGACTGTCCGGCTGATTGTGATGTATAGTTTTTCATTACCATCTTCCCAGCCCCCGTCATTAGGCACAGGGGGTGGACGGGTGGAGTTGGAGAGGGGAGAGAGGGGGGGAGGAGAGGAGGAGAGGGGGGGGGAGAATGTGGTGGGCTATCTATTTATCCACTAATTTGTAAGAAGGAAAAAATCCCTCCTGCTCCTACCTTGTATGGTGGCAATCAGGGGACAAGGTAATCGTCTGCACATGCGAGGAGAGGGCCCTGACGGCCAGCCAGCGCCGCCTGATGAAGAGCTATGTGGTGTCAGGCCATTGTGTGTGAGAGAGAGAGAGAGAGAGAGAGAGAGAGAGAGAGAGAGAGAGAGAGAGAGAGAGAGAGAGAGAGAGAGAGAGAGAAGAGAAAAAAAGAAAAGAGAGGAGCAAAAGGCGTTAAGGATATTTCAGCTGTGTCCAATGCAAATCAGCTAATTTCTTAGGATCGAGAGTCACTTTCTTGCTGGAAGTAGTGTACCTCATTTCGATGAAAGTGATACTGGATTCAGATGCATTGAGGACAAGTGTATTTAAATGACGGACGGGCAAATTGGCTGGCTGGATGGTTAAACCGTTCTTCAACAAGAAATACTTAGAGCAAGCAACACAAGCTAAAACATTCCAATTTGTTGTTTAAGTGTAGATTACACTTACAAGAGAAAAAGTTAGAATTAGTAATACTTTTTAACTTGAAGAGTGGAAAGCAGTGTAACCCTACTTCGAGGATTGACAGTGATGCTGATCTACTCATCTACTCATCTAAAGCTGGGAAAGAAAGAAAAGGGCCAAATTTAGGTAACATTATTATTTTAAAACAATGAATAATTGCATTCTGTAAACACATTAACTGGACATAAAAAAAGAAATGGTCTCCGCTTGCATTTCAAGACTTTATACAAGATGAAGCAACTATTTAAACAAGACGTTTTTTTTTTTTTCAAACAACATACACAAGTCTGCCGACCAGTGCTGGAGCAGCTGGCTCCTCCCAGTCTCATCCCGTCTGGTAATTAATAACCATTGGCTGTAAATGGCAAATGACAGAAATGGAGGGGAGAGAGTGGGCTCCCGTGCTTGGCCTCTGATGGCTATCTACACATACACACAAACACACTCGTGGCTGTCGGGGGAGTGGAATGAGGCACACGCACACACACACACACACACACACACACACACACTCACACCACACACACCACACACACACCACACACACACACACACTGCTGGTGGTGGATCTCATCAAAGGTGGAGACACGGACACGGCTAGGTGAAAAATGATTTAACGAGGGGGATTCATGTATTTCTCATTAACTCTTGCATTTGCACACGGACACACGCACACTCACAGAAGGAAATACAGTGATCAAAAGTTTTTTTTAATCTATATGATGGATGGCAATTGAAAAAAGGTCATAATTATGTCAAAGCAATGTAAAAATGTCAGTTATCAAAGCTTTATACAAACATTGGCGCTGCACTGTACTGTAGTTCTAGTTCACTACAGTTCAGTTCAGTTTTATTTTGTCATTGCTACAGGTAACAACGAAACGTTGTCAGAGCAAACACAAACAGGCATAAAGGTTTAGTCCTCCACCAATTTACATTTACATAATTCAATCTGATCTCCATGAACCAATCGAGGAGAGGATAGGACTGGCGACTGGAAAACATTAAAAATGTGTGCAAATATTTCAAGTCAGATCTTGAAGACTTTTTAATATAAAATAATCATTTCCATTTTCCCATGTCCATGTTACAATCCAACACTGCAGCCAGGACGTTTGGGAATACAAAAGAGTTTATTTTTTTATGTCCTCATGGCCTACGAAATAAAGTATTCTTCAAAAAAAGGTAGCTGTATATTGTACCAGTCCAGTGAATATTGTTAAATATCGTAAAATAATGCCAAAGCAAGTAGAAGGACATTCTCATAGGAAACAAAAAATTGAAGGTGCAGATTTTCACAGTATGGGCAGTTTTAGAAATGTGAGCTGCACTTCTCTCTTTTTTAGTTGAATATAGTTTTTCATGTGTTGCCATGTGCAGATACTGAAAAACATTGACAATGGGGAGTGGAAGAACTTTGCTAGTGAACGTATTGGGGGGGGGGGGGTTTCCTCGGAATCAAGCAGTATCATTGTCCTGCCTCGAAAGTTGATTGTGTTTGGTTGTCCTTCCTCTACACAGCTGTGTCCTGGTAAACTCTGTGTCACTAGTCATCAGATGAGTGTCTAAATCAAGCAGGATTATGTTGTTTTGTGTTTAGGGGGAAGTTTGATAGCGTGATATACAGGGAGAGACGGCCGCAGCTGTTTCTGTACAAAAACATTGCAGGAGGCACGGCAAAGGAAGCACATGGAAGCACCACACACACACACACACAGAAAACAAGCAGGATGTCAACATGTTGTCATTAGCTGGCGACTCAGCAGGCACCATGTAAAAACAAGATACAGTAAGATAAATAGTGTCAGGAGTTCTTGCTTTTATTGACTCTAAGAAACAAAGTGTAGGTCGCGATTCTGACCGATAGACAATAGACATAATATCGTTTCATGTAGGATAACAACCTTTTTCTATTTTCAGAAACACTGGTGTAGAATACATGTGGTTTTTCTGTTTCCTTATGCAGATGTAGGAAATGGTCTTCTCAATACAACCAAGAGTTATTCCATTTGAGTATTTCCTTTCATGGACATCTGATTAAGACCAGTACAGTACTCATAGGAGCTACAATGCAGGACAGGACACTTTTTCAACATATACTGTATACGGGTCCCTGGTGTGTCTATAAACTCCCAAAATATGGGAAAAAACAACACTCTTTTTCTCAACCTCCACCTTTCTAAAAACCTGTGTTCAAAAACCCCAGTCAGATGTATCTCCCCTTATGACATCATAATAGGAGGAGCCACGCCTCCTCATAACCAACTTGACGTAGCACTTCCTCTGCCTGTGATAAGCACACGGCCAGATACTCCTAACTGGCATTTAGATTCAAACCTGCAGTTAGATTCAGGGCCTATCAGAGCAGACTGGGCATTTTGGAAGGCGGGGCTTAAAGAGGCAATTCAGCAATGGAATTGGGAGAAAATATAAAGTTTTGTACGATACTACACCATGAACACAGTTAGTAGGAACCCAAATTACAATTTTGAACCTAAAAAAATATTTGATATGTGACCTTTAAAGTACTGACAACTCAACATTGATGCCTGAAGGATTGTCCATGCAAAGGGCTGCCAAATAGCCTTTTCACTATTGTACATCACATGTACTGAAAGATTTGATGCCTAACCCGGTATTTCTTTGACTCTTACAATGAGAGAAGCAGCTGAATCTGCAGCCTGTTTCTCCAGTAATTGCTTCTTCACAAACAGCGCTTCAAGCCGCTGCTAATAATAAATGAATGGGAATAAGTGGCATGTTGGCTTTTTGGCGCATTACATTGTGAGCACTGACCTATTATTAGGATACAATGCGTAATAAAAAGATCAGCGTTTGCTCTGGAAATGTTGCCCCTAACACTGTCGGAATGGGGCCGGGGCTCAGAAATCTATTAGCCCCACCGTGTAAATGGCTCGCTTGCTTTTACACACCGCGGACTCTGGAGCGCTGCCACTCGCTTTGTAATTAGTACTGCGCTTTCTGCCAAATGAACCGCTGGGCTCAACCCTGGTCCACACAGTGCCTCATACACAAACACACACACTACAACAATTAGTGTGTTTTTCCTTGATAATGAAATTATGTAAATGGCGGTAGAGTCGCAGGAAGACGGCTTTTTGCTTATTCAATTCAAACAGGTTCAGGCCTTCCCCATTACCATATTTAGAAACATCTGACTTAATTAAGAGGACGAGGAGGGTTCTGGGACCCGTGGAGAGAGGGATGAGAGAGAGACAAAAGACTTTTAACGGCATCCACTCGCCTCATAAAGAGGTTATTAAGAGTGGAGGCTTGAAGATGGCCACTAATGATGTGTTGGGGAAATTAGGGCCGATCAAACATTAAAAGCCCGGCCCCCCCCCTCCTCCTGTGGGCAGAGAAGCAGCCAAATGGGTCAATTAGAGAGGTATTATTTCTCTCTTTCTCTCTTCCCAATCGCTCCCTCTCTCAAGGAAAAGGGAAAAACAAGTGGAGGCTGATCTGCATAAAGTGTTTATCAAGACAGACGTGTCCACTTAGGGGGGCGAGCGCGCTGGAATACCTCATCCAGCAAGATGCAAACGAAGGGGGACGTGGGGGGGGGGACAAAAGTTAGCTATATGATGTGTAGCTCTGCATGAGTGTGTGTTGTCTCAAATAACAGGATCATTTTGGCTTTGTACGTGTTCTTGGGTTTTTTCCTGGAACTAAGCATGTGCCATATTGGTGTTTACATATTGTAAGTGTAGGTGAGATCCTGTGTGTTTCTACTGTATGAAGTTAGGATTTGAAGGCAGGGGCAGAGAAAATGAGAAGTGGGAGGGGCTATTATTAGTGGTCCTCAATCAAGACGTAATTCGGTATCAACTGCATAATGCCTTGGTCATAAATGAGAATAACCGAATTAACGTGCAAAGTGCTTAAAATTGCCTAAAATAAAGTACATGCATACATCATGTGTGAGGATGAGGAGAGTAATGTTCCCGGCAGAGAATCTACTCCCGATAAATTCTTTTTATCCCCTTTTTCTGCTGTGTTGTTTAACCCGACAGATTTTCAATTAACTGCTGCGCCCTAAATGGAGTTCAATTTTGACTTTAAGGAAGAAATAAATCCTACGACCTGGTGCTTTGTTGTGGGTTAAACACACACACACACACACACACACACACACACACACACGTTTACAATGAACCTCTATCTTCCCGTGTATCTCGGCCACTGTGTGACTTTCGTCTCTTGTGTTTGAGAGAGAGGAGTATGAGTTGAGCACCAATGGGTGGGGTGGTGGGGGGACTGTAATTCTTGCGAAGGGTTTGAAATAAATTAGCTCTTAGCCATTCGGGGTTAGGCTAACATATTAGAATTTTCCATCTGCTTGCTCTAAATCATGTGCGAGTCCGCTCAGCGCAAAGGGCAGGCTGCTCATCTCTCAACTGGTGGGACAGATTGCATTACTGAGCAATATACCTTTATTTCCCCCATTTAATCCTCAGCACAGGGCCGGGCGGCGCACAGCCCGAGGTAATAAGACACACAGTCATGGATGTGCACAATTAAACAAGGAGGAAAAGACACACAAGCATGTAGATACCATTTAAGGCCAGACACACCAGGGGCAAAACATTGTTTTTTCAAGCATTGGTCAATGTTTTACATTTTTGGCTGTTTTGTTTCAATAACATAATAAATTAAAGCTCCAAAATGTACATACAGGGTTTATTTGACTAAAACTTGTGTTTGTGTAGCTCCAGTACAACCATATGTAACGGCCATTACCTCAACATTCCTTTTTCTTAATTCTCTCAACCAAACATCTCTAAACTAAGACTAGCTAAACTTTCTATAATAATTCTTAGGTTATTACAGAAGGATGTGTTCCTATGTTGTCTGATTTATGATGTGTTTTGTTTTTGAAAAATAAAATGTACTTTTAAGACCTCTACATAGAATTTTTGGAATTTTCAAAATGAAAAAAGGCTGTATACACTAATATGTTGTAAAAATGAAAAAAGATTTGAACTCTGGCTTGCAAATATATGCATCATTAGTTAGATATCATCACATTTGCATATTTTTATTGAATTTCTGATTTAGAAAATACAATATGGTATAAAATAACTATTGTTTTAACGTGAGTAATCAACTGGCAAAGTTTCATGGTGATATTTATAAGTTAAAAAATGTTAACCTATTCACCTGCAGTGTCTTCACTTCAACCAAGACATACAAACATGCAGAGATGCAAGCACCCGCGTACAGCATGCGGAATGAAAGAAAGCACAAACCTGGATACAAAAGGGGAATCTACCCGCCATCGGGTGTCATTTTTAATCAGCTGATAACGTCTTTGTGTTTAGCCACTGCTTTGTGTTACAGAAAGAGGTGTCAAAACAGGGTCGACGCATCTCAAACACTTAGCAAAAACCACCCAGACAAGACACACACACACACACATGCCATTCTTTCTTCAAGTAGCTGGTGTCTTTGCCTGTCTCTCCCCGTGCATCAGTAATCAACCTTGATGCTCGCTGCTGTTGTGGCCATTGATTTTTCTGTTCCACATGTGGGTGAAAATTGCACTTTAAGTTACCCTGAGTGTTAAATTAATAATGAAACCGCAAGAGTGCCCTCTCCTGACTTTCAATTAACACCATCAGGATTAGAGGGGATGGATGGAGGGAGGGCAGAGGGAGAGAGATAGGAGAGAAAAGGACTATCCATGACACCCACTCTCAAGGTTTGGGTTACGATTGTTTTGGTGGCCTCTCATCATGGCGGGGGGGTAGAAACAGAAAGGCAGCTCCTTGGAGACTGCGCAGTGGGCAAGTTTTTCAGAAAAACTTCAACTTTAATTGGAAAACCCTGCCACCAATGAGTGACCGCAAACAACACAAGTAGAATAGAGTCAGAGCTGAGGACAGAGATAGAAGAATTAAGTAAACCGCTCACTCAGAATTTGGAGACGTCACCAATTTGAGATTTTAGTCTGTTGTGTAAGAGTTTCTTAGCCTTGCCGAGCAGGTTCATGTAGTCATCAACAAAGCCTGCAGTCAGACCGCCCCGCCCCCTTTCCATCCGTTAGTGGAAGGCAGCCCCTGATTGGTTCATGTAGTCGTCAATCAGGCTGATCTCTCCAGGCTAGGGCTTTCCCTTTAGCCAGCATTCACCTTTGAGCTTTAAAAGCAGGAATCCCCCATAGTTCCCTGGTCATGCTGCCCAGTCAAACAGACACGTGTCCACAGGAAGCCAGAGCCAAGCTAACATGCTGATAAGCAACAAGCCAAGCAGAGGACACAGTGCCTACTGGCAGCTGGCCCTGCTGCTGACACACACACAAGCAGCACACACACACACAACACACATCACACACACACACACACACACACACACACACACAACACACACACACACACACACTCACACACAACAACACACACACACACACACACACACACACACACACACACACACCACACACACACACACACACACACACACACACACACACACCACACACACACACACACACACACACACACACACACACACACACACACACACACACACACACACACACACACACACACCAACACAGGCAGTTCATTCTGACCCTGCTTTTCCATCTCTCCGTCACGGGAAACATCTGCCTGATAATGCTCTACATAAGGAAAGTAGGAACATCTAGAAGCCAATTGAGCCCATTGAGGGTGTTGTGTGTGAGTGTGTGTGTGTGTGTGTGTGTGTGTGTGTGTGTGTGTGTGTGGTTGTGTGTGTGTGTGTGTGTGTGTGTGGTGTGTGTGTGTGTGTGTGTGGCATGCATGCGTGTGTGTCTAGTATTTCAAAGTCTGAAAAACAATACCTGTGCAACAACACTGTGAGAATTGTTCAGTGGTCAGCTGACTAGTCAGACACTTCTTAGACAAATAGAAGACTCAGCCAATGAGTCAGTCCGCCTGCCGAACTGTCAGCCAATCAAAACCAATGGTGCACCATATTGAGACTGTAGTATGATGTCACATCAGTTAACTTTACATCCTTAGCAGCACGGCCTGAACTCCACCCCTTGGATGAGATCACTGCTGTATTTCTGTCTGTCTCAGAGCTGCTGCTGTTGTGTGGAGGGTCTCGCTCACACAGGGTCAGAGTGAATTCACTCAGGGTGCAGCCAGGACATTGGAACAACACACATTGTTTATGATTGAGTTACACACACAGTGATGAAGTCATCTTACTCACAATTGAGATCAGGATGTCACCGAGTCAGAGAGAGGGAGAAAAAAGCAATATCAGAGTGAAATGATTGGTCAATGTATAGGTCACCTGACTGAAGGATTTTACTGCTTTAAGCATTTCAGCATTTCAAATGAGAGAAGAGGATTTTGTGTCTGGTTTTTAAACTGAAAAATGAAAGCCTCAGGGACAATTGTGCGACATGATTTTTTCTATTTTGAGATGTCTTCGCTCTCTGACAATGTGTGATGTGTATGTTACACAATATTATTACATTTAATAGACAAAAATGAATCACAATGTTTAGCGATCATGAAAAAAATGCAGTTTTAGTTAGTACTCCTGCATGGTGTTTCACTTTCAACTCCCCTGAATTATCTTTTGTAGTGTATTATTATTTCTTTAGAATAATTTATAAAATAAAAATAAATAATTTAGCATGGAAATCCAAAGCACAAGTCTGCTTACTAAATTCTTTAAAAAAAAAATATATATATATATTACCACCGTTCTCCCCTATATACACTCAACAAAAATATAAACGCAACACTTTTGTTTTTGCTCCCATTTTTTCATGAGATGGACTTAAAGATCTAAAATTCCTTCCAGATACACAATTGTACCATTTCTCTCAAACATTGTTCACAAATCTGTCTAAATGTGTGATAGTGAGCACTTCTGCTTTGCTGAGATAATCCATCCCACCTCACAGGTGTGTCACATCAAGATGCTGATCTGACATCATGATTAGTGCACAGGTGTGCCTTAGACTGTCCACAATAAAAGGCCACCCTGAAATGTGCAGTTTTGTCTCACAGCAAAATGCCACAGATGCCACAAGCATTGAGGGAGCGTGCAATTGGCAAGCTGACAGCAGGAATGTCAACCAGATCTGTTGCTCGTGCATTGAATGTTCATTTCTCCACCATAAGCCGTCTCCAGCAACTTCGCACAGCCATTGAAGAGGAGTGGACCAACATTCCACAGGCCACAATTGACAATCTGATAAACTCTATGCGAAGAAGATGTGTTGCACTGCATGAGGCAAATGGTGGTCACACCAGATACTGACTGGTTCTGAGTCCCCAGACCCCCAATAAAGCAAAAAAAATGCACATTTCAGAGTGGCCTTTTATTGTGGACAGTCTAAGGCACACCTGTGCACTAATCATGATGTCAGATCAGCATCTTGATGTGGCACACCTGTGAGGTGGGATGGATTATCTCAGCAAAGCAGAAGTGCTCACTATCACACATTTAGACAGATTTGTGAACAATGTTTGAGAGAAATGGTACAATTGTGTATCTGGAATGAATTTTAGATCTTTAAGTCCATCTCATGAAAAATGGGAGCAAAAACAAAAGTGTTGCGATTATATTTTTGTTGAGTATATATATATAGAATGATGGGGTTTGGTCAATTAAGCAAAGCAAATTTTCTAAACACTTGAAAGTAACTCTGAACAAAATCAAATACAACATATTATAATTCAAAAGGTTTTAATAAGATTCAAATGAAAGATAGAACCAGTTAGATTAGAACACAGTCTGGGGGTCAGAACACAGGACCCTTAGAGCCAGCTAGTGTCTGGGGGTCAAAGTATAGGAAAATCAGAACCAGCGAGAACAGCCTGGGACTCAGAACACAGGAGAAGACCCAACTGGATTATAACATCAGCCTGTCATACTCTACAACTAGGCCTACTCTACATTCCAGCCCTGAAGGTTACAGGGAAAGATGAGAAGGTGCTCTTTCCGTGTGGTTGCCCCAGGTCGTCTTCCTGGTGTATTTCCTTGGCTTGATGGCTTTTCTACAATGTGTATGACATTAAAATAAAACATATGTTATGTAATATTACATTAAAATATGTTTAAGACTAAACTTAACTTGGGCCTCATGGTGGGGGAAAGTGAGACAGTGGCTCACTTTCCCCCACCACCACAATTTGAGAAAAAACTACCTCTCTTAGCATTTCAGGCTAATCTTCAGTTATCAGCATCACATGGTTTCATATGTTGGTAGTTCATCAACACGTATGATAGAAGTTTTTCTACGTGAATACATTTGCTTTGGCACAACAGTTGATTAAGTTGACAGCAAGACAATTTACTTTTACATGCAAAATACCTATTTTGGTGAAAAAAACATGCTTACCACAGCACCATGAGGTCCTCTCTTTCAGGGCCATGGGGAAATGAGAGGGGCTTGATAACATATATCTCACATGACCACAAATGTTTTCCATTGCCTAGATACAGGGGGTGGCTCACATTACCCGATGCCTCAGATTCCCCCGTTCTCCCCTATATATATTTTTTTTCGGATTTTGGCAACAACAAAAAAAGCCATTATCTCACCTACATGATTATGTTATTGTGAGAAAGTTAAGGCTATCATGTAATGCCTAGCCTTTATTTGTTGATAAAATAATTGTATTGTGACCTGAATAAAACAATTTTTTTGCGTCAAGCTACTTATGTAACAGGATCCTTTTTACATCCTTTACGTCCTGCCAGGTTTTGCTTTGGTGTGTATTTCATATTTATTAGTTTTACCTTTCCTCTCCCAGAGAGAGTTGAGTCTACTAAAGTGATGACAGGAAAATGCACCGCACAGTCAACACACTCCCATTCTGTCATTGATTCAGGTGCTTCCTGTATTTCCTTTATTTTGGAAGTTTACCTGAGTGTCATGATGTTTTCAGGAAGTGCTGTGTTCAGCATGGTTTCTCACACACACACACACACACACACACACACACACACACACACACATGTGCACACACACACACACACACACACACACACACACCACAGGTGTGAGAGTTGGTTTTCTTTGGAAGTATCACTGTCTGTCTCTAAGGCCTTCCTCTTCCTCATTTTGAACACACAAATACAGACACACACACACGCAGGCCCAGCCAGGTGCAGTGTGTGTGTGCGTGTGTTGTTGTTCTCTTGATGTACTCCAGAGTCCAGTGTGTTCAGATCATCCTGGCTAATAACTTCCTGTTTCCTGTTTCTGACTCTGCTACTTCCTGGCCACGTAGCCACGTGGACTCAGGCCCAAAGAAACACCTCTGCTACACTCTACAGAATGAATGTACACCTGCAACCTTCTCCTCCTCATATCCACACACTACGCACATCCTCATGTTGTTGTAATTAAATTATAGACAGACAAAGATCCAGAGAGGCCATTGAACTGAGGATGTTGCACAAGCTATGTGTACTTAAGTAGTCTTACTCACTGGCTTAAACACCAATTGCACCAAATAATCCACACATACACATTTTTCTGATGATTCGGATTATGCCTAGTTTATCATTATATTTTCTTCTATATTGTTACCCCCAAAATGCATGAAAAAAAATATAATAGATAATAATCTATTATAATGATTATTGAGGATTATTGAGGCCTTGCTAATAATTTTCCCAAGAGAAAAAAAGATGGTAAGCAGTGACTGGATCAAAAGAACTTCAAGTTAAGTGTTTTAACAACAAGTAGGTAGAGGCTTCAACTTCATTGTACTTTACAGTAGACACACAAAACACAACATTGCACACGCGCACACACGCACACACACTCACACACACACACCAATCATTTTGCCAGACAGCTTCATCCCTCACACAGTGAATCCACATTGTTCTCTTGTTGTTGCCGTGCCTCCCAGTTGCTTGATAATGACAAAGACGGACATAAAACTCCACAGGATGTTTACGACACTTATATCCCCCTCTCTCTCTCTCTCTCTCTCCTCTCTCTCTCTCTCTCTCTCTTTCCCTGTCCTTCACCACACCCTTTACCCACTCTCTCCACCTCCTCTTCCATTTCTTCTTCCCTCTCTCGTCACTTCTTCTCCTCCTTTTCCCCCATAATGCACTGCTTGCCCCTATTTTGCCGAGCCCATGTTCGGCCGCCTTATTCAGCTTGTTAAGAGTTCACTACAGTCATAGGAAATGGCATGACGGTGAGCTAACGTCAGCTTCCTGTTTGACACATGCATGTATATACAGTGTGTGTTTTGACGCTGGTCAAGGTGAAAGCCGTAAGGACAGACAGACAGAGCAGGACACGCACATGAGGGGTTAACTAAAGGTTGTGTGCAATGGATCACACAGGCTAACAAGCACATCCCATGTATTCAATACAGACAATGACGACGGTTTAGAAATTCAGTTGACGGCATCCACCTCCTGTCTTTTCCTTCTCACCCTGTCCATGCTTTTCCTGTCTCTCTATGTTGTATGTTAGGGACAGATAGTAGAAATATGATGAAACACATTTATCTTAAAGGGATTTGCTTTTAGCTGGTTTTACAAATGGCAACAAGCAGGGAATCGGTTAGGTTATCATAATAGTGATAGTGCACTGACTGACTCTTACACATAGTTTTTATTAATTTATTTTGCAAGGTTTTATTTAATTTTCTACACAGGTCTTTTGCAATGTTTAATTAGATTTGTACACTATTGTTTGCAAAGTTTAATCTCTATTTTGTGCAAAATTTTTGCAATGTTTAATCACATTTTTGTATACTTAGATATATATCAAAATGAATAAAAAACAAATCTATCTATTCATCCATCCATTCACTTTTAATAGCATCACTGCGAGGTAAGTGTGTTCACCACGTGCTCTCACTCTGGTGTCAAGGCCGGCTGACTGTGGCTCATCGCTGGCTGGTCCCACACATCATTCACTAATGAGTGAGTGACATCTGCTGGGGGTCTGTGTGACACAGCACTGTCACTGCCTGACACCGGCAAAACATCTCTATTCATCCCTCCATCCATCCATCAATCCCACTGCAGAAGGTAAGTTGTAAAATTTAAAAGGTCACCAGAAAATGTGCCTTCTTAAAAAGGACAGAAATTAAATAAATGCTATAATACTTTTTAAGGCCTTTGGAAGCCTCATCTAGTAAGAGAGAAAACATCATTATATGATAGACATATACATGTGGGTGTCTTAGCAAGCTTTTATAGACATGGGTGTCTTAGTAAGCTTTTTACAAAAATCTGATTGATTATAAATGTAAATGAAAATTATAAACCTTAAATTAAAATAAATAAATAAATGTCTGTCTAGACCGTTTCACAGGACTTTACAGGGGTGGCCGTATCAAACGGTCTCCATGGCAATAGTAATTGTTGTTATAGAACCCTCATGGCAGAGAACTGAGCCGTGATTGGTCCAAAATACTTACTGTATCTTTGACTTGGATTGATAAATATGCCTCACTCTTTTAGATGCTTTACTATCATGCGACTAACTCCTCAAATGACAGAGTTAGAGGGATTTTGTGGATTTGGGTTTAATCGCTAAATATTTCAAAATGTTGGTAGGACCATATAGGAGTTTCACATAGCTGGCTCTGCATATTACTCACAGCTGGTTTGGAGACACCTCTCTAACCTGCAGCACTCATAAAGCCACAGTGCTTCTGCTTGCATCAGCGCTCCAACCTCATAACACTTTGTGAGCAGTGGATTATGAGCTTCTTCCACACACTGCTGTCCTCCTGACACCTGATATCTTCACTTCCCCCTTCCTGATGGACCAGGCCGACTGATGGCTGACACTGTGACGTCCATGGGCAGAAAATTGCGATAATTTACTGTAAAACGGTGAAAAACTTTCAGCAGTTTGTCTAGCCATTGTGTGCTTCTGGGGAGACACTTGGTTTTATCCTCATTGACAATGTAGTGTGAGTTTCTAAATGGAATGCTAAATGGGTGAGCTGCACCGAGTAACCAAGATTCTCAAAAATAAACTTTTTCTACAGTATATCACCTGAACGGGATGTACAATATAATAATAAATATGTATTTTTGCGATGTTAGTTAATCAGTTAGTTTAGTTAAGGTGAGTGAGAACTCACTGAACAAAATAAAACTAATAAAGTTATTTCTAAGGGAATAACAGCCCCTATTTTATCAAGCGATTGCCCGGCTTAAGCTTGCTAGCTACTGCATCTGTAGCTGACCCTGACCTTTGACCTCTGATCTCCCTGTGGAGGGAAAGACCATTTCCCCACTGGGATCAGGAATATATCTCATTATTATAGCTTTATCCTTACATACCACCCAGTGCAATGATAGATAGAACACAATCACTGAGTCAACTAAAAGAACTGTTAAATATAAAGCCTGCCAGATTCAGTAGCCGGGCTGAGGAGCATTGTGATTCTGCAATTCAAACACAATATAAGCTGGTACCAGTTTAATTTAAATTGGCTACCTCGCTTAGTTGTGTTCAAATGCTGAGTAGACTGGGAGGTGGAAGTTAGGAGGAAGAAAAGAAGGACAAAAAAGAGAGGCTGGTCTCACGAGGCTAGATTGTCTAGATCAGGGGTTCTCAACCTTCTGCAAGCTGGGCCCCCCCAAAGCTGGGTCATTGCAGTTGGGCCCCCCCACCGACCCTGACAACCCCCCCCACACACACACACACCACCCTACACAGATAGATAGATAGATAGATAGATAGATAGATAGATAGATAGATAGATAGATAGATAGATAGATAGATAGATAGATAGATAGATAGATAGATAGATAGATAGATAGATAGATAGATAGATAGATAGATAGATAGATAGATAGATAGATAGATAGATAGATAGATAGATAGATAGATAGATAGATAGATAGATAGATAGATAGATAGATAGATAGATAGATAGATAGATAGATAGATAGATAGATAGATAGATAGATAGATAGATAGACTATTATTGTTATTATCACAAGGGCTAGGCCAGTGGCGCACCTTTGAGTTGAACATTGGGTTTAGGGTTGGGGTCCGGAAATTTCTTATATTTTAACGTTAAATTCTGGTGCACTTTAAAAGCTAATTATGAGATTGTATCAATGAGACACTGAGGAAATGTTTTTTTTTTTAAAATCTCCTTAGAAGAGAAGAAAATAGTAGCCTAAATAGAACATACACAGAATAAATTCTACAATAGGTATACCTGTTATGAAAAAGCTTCACAAAACAAAGTCTATGATCAATGGGAAACACTGCTGTCTGACAACCCTGTTCAGAGAATGTTTCAACTATTGAGTCTTGGATTTGGAAAGTGGCCAGATTTAGCTCAAAATGCTACCTGCGATTAATGTGCTGTGCAGCCTGAATGCGGAGTTGTGTGTGTCTCAGTGGCGATTCCAGGAAATTTTGACTGGGGGTGGCCAAGGTGGGCCCCAGAGCTAGAGTGGGGTGTCCATCGCACCCCTGAATGAATAGCATGTGATATGCTGTACAACCAATTCAAAGATGATTTATAATCCCAAATGCCCAAATCATGTTAGTATCCATTGTAATGTTTGTCAGAAAACAAAACCCCTGAAGGGGGTCTGGGGGCATCCCCCCAGAAGATTTTTTTTGTGTTTTTAACATGTAATCTAAGCATTCTGGTGCATTCTGGCGAAGATAATAAAGGAAAAAGTCAATATTCATTTCAGTTCAGATGAATAGTAAAATTAGCAAGACAACATAACTTGCTAGCAGCCAGATGCCTAACAACTGGACGGAGGGACGGATGACAACTAGCTTTTGACCAAATATCTTGCTAAAAAAATAAACCTTTATTTATGAAATTCTGCCCTAAGAACATGTTACACTTGCTAACTACAAACTTAAATTTTTTTATTCAGATTTCAAAAATCTGCTGGGACACGTGCCCATACACGTGTATGGGTGGCACGCATGTCACAAGCACACTTATGCTGTTTTCAAGACCTTTGCTGACCAGAGACCAGTTCTAGTGGTCACAGTCCTACCATTAATTCAGTACTTGAAAATTGCAAACTGATCTCATATCAGTGGATTGGAGTGTTTGTGTGATGAACTTGGCAACTACCTATCAAAAAAAGTTAAGAAAGAAAAAAAATACATATCATCTCTGAACTAGTCTACATATCAGAAAAAAATTGAAATTAAAAAAAAAAAAAAAAAAAAAAAAAATTAAGATTTTTTTTTTTTTTTTCATCCCCCTCGCGCCCCCCCGGTAGAGTGTCCGCGCCCCCCCGGGGGGGCGCGCCCCACCGGTTGAGAACCACTGGTCTAGATGTATCTGCATACAATATATGTTTTCTTTTAACACAACTAGTAGTAAGACTTTGTGGCTTTGCAATGTTAAGGTAAATCCTGGGTGTTATACTGCATGCACCGACTATGATTTGTATGCAAAAGGCAAATAAAGACCAATTAATCAAACTGTCTCTAATTGTGATGGATTTGTTTTAGATCACCTGACAAATGTCAAAATGAGTTTAAATGTTGTAATTTAAAACATGCTCTTTAAACTCTTACATTTCCCACCAGCGTATACACGGCCCCTACAAGAAACTGCATCTCCACATAATGATAAATGAACTTCGATCACAAATTAAGAGTATACACATTGCAGTTGGTTGTAATATCTGGAGAGAGATGTATGTCATTTTAAATTGATTTTACATAATTGGACAGAAATAGTGGTAGGAAATGAATATTATATGTGTGTTTTCTTCAAAATCTATTGAAAAATAATGAGAACTACTGTATGTGTATTTGAGTATGGTCCTTTGAAATGCTAAGTGTTCCAGTGGTTTCCATGTAAACCCCTTCAGTACATGAACCGCCATGTTAACTTGTTGTAACTCTAGGTTAGAAAAATCACAAAAATTGCTGTTTACGTGCAAGAGCTCAAATAAGTTAGCCCAAGACTCAGTCGAGTAGATTCCTAAAATGCAAAACAGGCGAGAAGACTGACAAAAGAAAATGAGGCGGCAGGAGGTGAGGTGATTGGGGAGGGCTTGTTTTGCTTCCCTGGTGCTCCCTCCTGACATACACGCTGAACACAAATATCATTCATTAACAGTAATGTGCCATCTTAACGCTGATGGATGGGGCACAGGCCCACAGCCGCACACTCACACCCGCACACACACCGAGCTATAAAACACACCGAGACAATTTAAAGACGGACCTGCTGGGGAGCTGGGATGGCTGACTATCAGTCACACGTACACACACACACACACACACACACAGACACACACGCACGCACGCACACACACACACACACACACACACACACACACACACACACACACACACACACACAGGTACAAGCAGGCAGGGACACTGCCATACACACTGAATCCTGGAGCTCAGGTGTCAGGCTAGCATGCTGCAAATGAAGACATTTCCTACAGCTGGCAACCTTTGATGGTTCTATGATTCCTTTGCCGCTCACTAGCACTCCTCAGAGGAAACAAGAGATGAGAGAGAGAGAGAGAGAGAGAGAGAGAGAGAGAGTGACCATACATTGAGAGAAAGAGAGATGCTGTGAGCTAAAGAAAGACTGTTTAGGTATCTCTGGTTTAAAGTGGTCTGTACTTTTTTTTTTACAACTGAATCATTACAAGAGTTATTTTTGAGACATTATCTCAGATGTTATAAACAAACCAGACAGTTGTTGATAAGGCTAGCAGCCTTTACTGGACATACTGGACGCATCAAATGTATTTAATCAATAAAGTAAATTTTTGTTTATCATGTGTTTATTATTATTATTATTATTATTATTATTATTATTATTATTATTATTATTGTATTGTTGTATTTTATCAAATACAACAACAACAACAATGTGATATCAGTATAACGCCCATCAGCCGACCTGCTCTCTGAATAACGGTGTCTGCATCTGCCATTAATAAACCCCATATTGGTTGACCACTACACAAGATTCTCAACTTAGAATACTGAAAAATGCTGCACAGTACAAAACAGGAACAAATCCAGCCATACAACATGTCCTTCCACAACAGTAGGCCTATGTGGTATTTATAAAGAAGAGAAGAACAAGAAAGACAACTTTCTAACACTGTTTTCCAGATCTAAAGCCGGGAACACACCGCATTGGCCGCCTGCGGCGGTTGGCCGCGTGAACGCAGGAGGCTCGCCGCTTGGTCATATTGGGCCATATTAACCGCAGCCGCCGCCGCGGCCAACCGCCGCCTCATCGTAGGCGGCGGTTGGCCGCGTGACCGCAGGAGGCTCGCCGCTTGATCATATTGGGCCATATATTTCAGACGCCGACGCCGAGATCAGACCTGTCACACTTACGGTGCAACAACAACAATAACATGGTCCAGCTGTGCCAAAAATACAGATGTAGGTTCACTGTGTAACCAGCGGCAGTCTTGTCACAAATATCATTAAAACAGCCTGAACACGCACCCCGATCGCAAATACACACACATTAACAGCAATTCAGCAACATACTAAACACATTAACAACAGCAGTGTGTGCTCAGCAGCACAAATAAAGGCAGACATCAGCCTACCTGAAAGTGAAAGTGTGCCGGCTGACGGAGGACAACACCGGTGCTTCGCTGTACAATATGGAATTCCACACGGACGCTGCCGTCAACTTTGGGTTCATATTATCCTCAGAAACAGCACACAGCTGGGTGAGTTTCACTATGCTAACCGGCGCTACCTTGGCTAAAGTACAACCAACAGCTAAACAGATGCAAAATACACATATTTGCAGAATGTATTGGAAGCCCAATGTCCTCACTCCACACGCCCTCCTCGTCTTGCAGAACACCGGGCAATCTCTCAACGCTGATTGGCTGTGGAGGCGCGGCGCTCGGCGGCGCGGCAGAAAAAGATGAAAATTTTCATCTTTTTCTGCAGCGCCGTGTTCGCCGCACAAGCCTTCGATTCACGCTCCTTCAATGACACAATTTCTACACGCCGCAAATGGCCGCGCTCCCGATTCACGCGCCTCTCATGAGGCGCGGCCACGCACCGCGCAAGCCCCCGCCGCCGGCCGCTGGACGCCGATTATTGGGTGGACGCGCGGCCACGCGCTAGTACATTGACTTTGTATGTAATCTCGCCGCGCGGCCAGTGCGGTGTGTTCGCAGCTTAAGGCTGCAGCTCATTCAGACAGAGCTGTATATTCAATAGCAGTGCACATGGCCTTGTTTAGTGTCACTGTCTAACTCCGGGATACACATTGTGACTAAAAGAATAGCCAAATAATGTGTATACTAGTAAGTAGATTAGTAGTGGGCTATAGTACTGCATCATATCATAGGCTATAAGCGTAATACATCTTTTATTTTATGTTTAAAGTAAGTTTCCCTCTTAAAAATAATGGAATAAACATAGCCTATAGCATTATATTAGAATACTCAAGTAAAGTACAAGTTATGTCATGTAGGCTTACTTATGAACCCTAGGCTACATTGCTTGAGTAGCCTATATAGGCTGAGGCCTTTTGTTGTTTGGTTTTGGTTAAAAAGTTGATTGGCCTAGTTTTGTTATGCTTGTTTCATTTGTTTGGCAACTTGCTTTTGGTCCCTACTTCCCCTACAGGTTTGTTTGATGGCTCAATTTAACTTTGTGAAAATACAACTCTTCCACCAAAGGAGACGTAACACAGAGAAACAGAGAAGAGGGGTCTGTTTGACTCACCTGTATCCATTTAAAAGCCCACTGTCATTCATGGTGTCCAACCTTCCGAACGTCACATCATTCCCCAGTGGACGTGAGGTCCGTCACCTTGGACAGCTCCATTTCAGCGCGGTGTCTTTTTCCCTCGTGTCCACACGCGTCGTAGTAGCGCCGTCTTTTTTCCAACCTCAGTTCAATATTCTCCGCCTGTCATTTTGGGCAGCTGGTCCTCAGGACATGTCCAGTTAATAGCCCTCAGTCCTTGCTAGCTAAGAAGCCTATTCTAGCAATACTAGCATAAACACGGTAGCTAGCCTAATCATTAGCAACACTGGGAAGCTGTCAAACTTGGCAACTCCCCGCTATTTCATTTAAAAAAAAAAAAGTTACTCCGGTTTCATTGATACAAGAGGACAGTTCCACTCACATTTTGCCTCAAAGCCCTAACTATTTATACAGTTAAAGAGGCTACGTAAAACTACAGAATAGTCTACTACAAATTATGGGACGCCAACTTCACCTGGCGTTGTTCCGGTAGACTGGACGTGACTGGTTCAATCAATCCCACCTGTCAGCACTCACACTGTCTGAAAAGTTACACGTTACACAAAAGATGGCAACAAACAGTATGCTGAGAAAGATTTGGACTTTTTATTGAATTAAATTAGTAGCCCAGTTTGCATAACAAAAAAACGTTTTCTTTTTATCATAATTTGTTGAGAGAGCTGTCCAAGCTTTTTTTTTTGCAAAGTAGCTGTTTAAATTAGCCTACTCAACTAATCCGTAGCCTACATATCAGAACAGCCTTACTTTACTTTAGGCTTACTAATATTTAAAAGTCTTTTATTAGAGACAAAATATAGGCTATGCTTGCTTTTATAGCCTAAGTCATAGGCTATTTGAAAATGACAAATGGAATGACTACTATAGGCCTACAATAATATAAATTAGGCTATTGTAATTTATATCTCATCTAAAAGGTCTAAATGCTGTTCAAAAAGCCTCTCTCACTATGCCAAGAACCCAACTTTGATATAACAAACACTGAATAAGTCTAGAAATACTGGAATCATTGTAAACACATACTCACAATGAGATTTTTAGACTCCCTTGGGCTTGCTGATAAAACACACAGATAAACATACTAAGGACACAATTGCAGTGTCCTCAGTAGAACAGGCCCATACAAACTGCTGTGTGGTAATCAGCTGTAGGCTAGATTCAAGCTAATAACACTGTGCTAAACTTTTTTTTTAATCAGGAAGGGTTTGGATTCTAATAGCAAGGCCTCAATAATCATCTTTTAAAAATGGATGTATATTCTGCTGCTCCACTTTTCCACAGAGACTGGTGAAAGAAAAGTAAGACTGAAAAGCAAGATGGTGTGAAGAGCTTGCCTGGATATGCTTAAATATCCATATTTGGCTTGCAGTTCAACCGTCGTGATTTGAACAAGTCACCATACATTTGCGATATATACTTTTCCAGTCTCTACCATCCCTCCAAAAGGATGTAAATGCAACGTTAGACTCTTTATTAAGAGAGCGGACATTTGTTTTAAAACACAGGCTACTACTCACACTCCTAACAATGCTCCCCAATTGTTTTCGTCCCAATTGGTCCCAATTGGAAATTAGCAAACTTGACAATGACATATTGCCACACGTATAGACTCGAGACACCTAGTCACCGTATAGTCTGTAAATTATAATGTGAAGTCTGTCTTATAAATCTCATGCAACGGCAGAGTAAATAAAATAATGAATAAATAAATGAGCATTTCCCCGCCTTTTCCATGGCATATATGCTAATAAGGTTAGCGGTCAGTTATTCCACTTTTCCTAATACATTTCCTCAATTTGATCCCTGGTGCAACATCCCATCACCTGCTGGCTATTCAGATGATAATATAAAGAGATGAGAGAGAGTAAGAGAGAGAGAGAGAGAAAAAAAAGGAGAGAGAGCGAGAGAGAGTGAGAAAAGGACAGATGGAGAGATTCAAATGATGATATTAGAGGAGAGGGATGGTTGGAGAGATGGCTGCTGTCACCGTTATGCGTCCATGACACCTCAATGTGCAATAGTCATTTGTGCGTGTGTGGTTGCGTGTGTGGTTGTGTGTGTGTGTGTGTGTCTGTGTCTGTGTGTGTTTTTGTGTGTGTGTGTGTGTGTGTGTGTGTGTGTGTGTGTGTGTGTGTGTGTGTGTTGTGTGTGTGTGTGTGTGTGTGTGTGTGTGTGTGTGTTGTGTGTGTGTGTGTGTGTGTGTGTGTGTGTGTGTGTGTTGTGTGTGTGTGTGTGTGTGTGTGTGGTGTGTGGCAATATGAGAATTGATGCCGAGGGCTGACCTCCTCTGCCCCTCTCATTTCCATTCAGCCATTTTAGTTCTTTTCAGAGTCGGCGGAGCCATTGTGGCTCGACCGGGGAGCAGTTTGTCCTCATTAGAACTGTTCTGAATGAAACCAGAGAACAAAGCACGGCGGGTATACACATTTTGATATAGCAGCTGAGGTGAAGCGAGGAGAAGAGAGGAAAAGAAAAGAGGAGAGAAGAGAAGAGAAGACATTTGTCTTGTCATCTATCATTGCATTGTTAATTAGTGTTTGCCTTTTTTAATACACACGCCATATGCACAAATTAAAACTTAACAAGGTTGTGATTTATGACGAGAGGGTAAGGACGCCAATAAAGAAATCATTTGACTAGTTTTCCGCGGGGCTCCTGTACTTTGTAAAGCACTCAAGATGTGACATGCAGCATATTTTTATGTGTGTGTGTGTGTGTGTGTGTGTGTTGTTGTGTGTGTGTGTGTGGGGTGTGTGTGTGTGTGTGTGTGTGTGTGTGTGTGTGTGGTGTGTGTGTGGTGTGTGTGTGTGTGTGTGTTTGTGTGTGTGTGTGTGTGTGGTGTGTTGTGTGTGGTGTGTGTGTGTGTTTGTGTGTGTTTGTGGGATCAGCAGAGCAGATGAAATGTGGGCCACAATGAGCATTATCATACGGAGAGAAAAATGCCTTGATATATACGTCGGCGCTGCCACCCCGGCGTTATGGTTATGGATTAGGCACATTCCATAAGTGCGGGATTGTGCTGTGAGCGAGGCAGAGATGTATCGGCCCATATAAAAACTGAATCTGTGATGTAGTTTATCATTTATTCAGCTAGCTTCGTCATTCCTTATAGGCCCACCACCTTTTGCGGGACCATATTTTTCCAGGGGAAATAATTCAAAAAAGGCCCTGCTTCCTCATCAGTATCTGTATGCACCATCTTCAGTTGCTTTTCATGGTCTTTGTTATTTGCTGTGATTTTACTCCTTTCCCTCATGTCTTCACTAAAGAGCTTTCCACGTCACGTTCTTTTTGTCTCTCCATCTTTTTCCCCCCCTAGCTTTTTCATGTACAGACAGGTAACAATCAGGCCTTTTACTGGAAGCACTCATGTAGAATGCATGGGGACCGTATCTTCAATACACCCGTCAAAGGGTATTTTCTACAAGTGCCGGAGACAGAAACACGCCCATACACAGACACACACACAATCCTCTACAGCACAGTAGAGTGGAGAGTGGTCAGTGACAAATGGTGACAGATTGATCCAGTGAGAGTCCAGTCTCTGTCACTTGAAAAACCGTGTGTGAGTTGGATTCAGGTGTGTGTGTGTGTGTGTGTGTGTGTGTGTGTGTGGGACCTTTTTGTTTCCTTTATTGTCTCTGTGTGATGTCACCAGATGAAAGCAAGGGACCACAAACAAAAGAAGGATCACTTCATTGGAAAAAACATAGAAAATCAAATCCTGAACTAATGGGCTTGTGAGATGGAATTCTAGAGTCACAAAATCAAAAGAAAAGTCTAAATAAATCTTCCTTTTTACTTGTTTACACTGCCTCCAATTGGCCAAGAAATCATTTAATTTAGGGGGCGCCCTTAGCTCAGTTGGTAGGGCGTCCCCCCCATGGGCCTCGGCCAGCAGCGGACCCTGGTTCGATTCCAGCCTCGGTCGTCCTCTGCATGTCACTCCCCTCGCTGCCCCATTTCAACTCTGTCTCTACACTATCAATAAAGCATTAAAAAAAAATGCCCAAAAAATTTTCTTAAAAATTAATTATAAGTTTTTGTTTCATGCAATTATTATTGAGTGCATCCTTTACTGGATAGCAACAATGGAGAGAGTCAGGAAACGAAGGAGAGGATAGCAACGATGGCCCACGATCCGGAGTGGATTCAAACCTGGACATTGCAGGCCATAGTGGGCGTTTTAGGCCGTTTAGCTATCGGGTTCAGTAGACAGTGAAGTACATTGATATAATCTACTTATTAGACCTTTTTTTTCCACACCCTAAATGTGAAAATTCTCAATGGTGAAGCTACATTGGAAAGTATAATCATGATGGCCGTGCCCTCCAGTTCACCACAATAATGTCTTCTTCCTGCTTTTGTCCTGGCTTCACCTTCCCTCCAGGCTAAAACACTCTCATCCCTGCATTGAAATTTATGAAAATCACCGCTGTAATATTCAGCCATTGCCCTGCCTTGCCTGCTATGGATATTTATATATATTACCACCTGATTCAATCAGTTCAAAGTAGGACGATCCCATGATTACATTGAAGTGGGGAGAAGAGATGGAGGGGGGGGGGGGGGGGGTACAGAAAAGAGGCATAAGGGGGGAGAGGGAAGAAAAATCAATGCCACTCGGTAATTGCATATTACAGCGTTATTTTGTGCATTGATATTGATAATACGCATGTTTACATTTGCCGTGATTAAAATCAATGCGGTAAAGTGAGTTATGACAGGGCGGCCTGATGGGACGGCTTTATGGCTGAGGGGGACTAACGAGGTGGTTGATGGGAAGGAAGGATTGCCTCCATCCATCTCTCCACTGAATACTTCCTGTGAGGAACGAGGGGCCGGTGTGTACGCTGGCTGACTGCTGCCTGGAACACGCCATGCAAGGCTGTATAGTTCTAGTAGTTTAAATCTCAAACATTTTCTTACAAGGTTTAAAAGATTATGGCAGCTGTGTGACATTCTTTTTTTAGTTAGATTATCACTTGGCATAGCAGGCCTTTGAGAGAAAAATGGTTTAAAGCAGATATATCTTTGGTAAAAATCATACCACTAACTGCAGTAACTGACAACCGTTAGCTAAAATGACCATTTCTCCTACCCCTCGTTTAAAACAATAAAAAATATTATTTTAAAATACAATAGTTAAATAATAGTTAAATAAAGAGGTCACCATGCAAAAAAAAAACTGGGAACCTTCACATTTGTTTCTCTCCAGCAGATCAGCTTGGGCTTTCTCCAATCTCCGTGGGGAGGAGTCCAGTCAGAAGATGGCTGGGCCAATCAGAGCCCGCGTTCTGACCTAAAGTTCAACCCTTACAGTGGAATAAACTCTAATTGGTCCATTAAGTCGTCAACCTAGCCTCCAGTCAGACCCGGCCCTCCCCACTTTACGTCCGTCAGTAGGAGGCCGCCCCCGATTGGTTATTTAGTTGTCAATTTGGTCATGCAGTTTTGACCATCCCCATCCCCACAGATATTAGAGAAAGTCCAGACTGATCTGGGTTAGTCTAACCAGGCTAAATCACATCCCAATCCCAATCAGCTGTATTTGTGTTTAGTGCCAGTGTGTAAATGCATGCAAACAGGCTAAGCTAAAACCTTAACATACTTTCACATAACACTCGCTCAACATCCAAATGTTAGCACTTTCACTGTGAGCATATTAGCAATGCTGATGATGGCATTTGACTCAAAGCACCGCTGTGCAGAGCCACACAACACTCGTCATAATGTTCCCTGTAATGTATAAAACACCTTGTTTGTTTAGTGATCAATTAATACTAGTTAAGTCACATTGAAGTGGTTGAATGTAGGCTAATGCATCGATTTGTCTTCCTACAACAGTCTACTTAAGTGGGCATCTTCCTTTCCACTCCCCCACCTCCCCTCTCCCTTTAACAAGCTAATGTCACTCAACACTGAGAGCTGTTCTCTGCAGTTCCTTTACTAACGCTGTTATGTGGCTTTTTAGATTATATATTTTACTTTGGCGGGCTAATGTCCGCTCAGTGTTTTTGGCATCAGGTGCCTCCGCTAAGTGTATGCTCCTCTATTGTGTAAATGCGTTAGTGAGTGTTTTCTGAAATCAGACCCACAGCGGGGAAGCAACTGCACTCACAAATGCAGACGTGCAGTACTGTATGTCAACGTGCATGTACTGTAAGCGCATAAAAACCGACACAAATGCACATCCGCACACAGTAACCGCAGCTTCTTTGGAAAACCACAGACAGCCATCTGTGATGATAGAGAGACCAGTTGAGTGCTATCGGATATACACTCACTGCTACAGTACATTTAGGCCCTGGCGCTGTACTCACTGGCTTCCCACAACAGCTTTACTCCTCAATTTGTGTTTTATGAGCCAATCATTTTGTTCTTGAATGTGATTCTTTTGCTTTGATCTATTTCTTATATGGGAGCATGTTGACTGAGCAGAGGCAAATGTCCTCACTTAAAGCCTCTGGAAACCTGGTCTATAATAGTCATATTTAAATATGATATCAAAGTCTCGATAAACTTCAACAAAAAATCGGATTAAAAAATAAATGTTATGAAACTTAGTTTAAAAAAAACAACGCTTTTTTGCTGTCAGGACTGCGTGGTTGTATCAAACGGTCCCAATGGAAACAGTCATTGTTTTTATAGAACGTTCAGGCAGAGAATTGCCGCGATTGGTTCAAAAGACTTACTGGGTAATAAGAGACAAAGCATAGCCCGCCTCATCTTAACCGATTTTCTGTGAAGTGTTTCAAACTTAAAGCTGCAGTGTCTAATTTTTTCACTGTAATATTTGGCAAAACTGTCATAATAGCCATTCAGCTATATGTAGGTGAAGTGGTCTGAAAATATTTTTTCATCACTTTGCTCCCCCTGCCTCTGTGTGCTGCCCCCCAAAATTGCCACCGCTCATGTTAATTTTGACCAATCAGAGCAGGCTCAGATACTGCGTTCTTATTGGCTGTGGGACTGTCCGTTCACTTGGCAACGACGTTGATGCGTCAGTTGCGTGAGCGTTCACGACCCTAGCAGTCTGAAACTACTGTTTGGCCCTACTACGGCAGACAGCGAATAGCAATGTCTTCACCAACGAACTATCTATACTATACTATCTATGCAACGAACCCTCAATTTACCATTCCCCGGATACCAACAACTAACACGGTGGGAGGACAGTGTGTACACAGAGACTGAGAAACACCGAGGAGGAAATGTAGTCGGGCGGCTGTTGCTGTATGAAGCCGCTCGGGGAAGACGTGTGGAAAGTGAGCCAGGAGAATGGGCTTCCTTTGGCTGTGCTTTAGCTGATAAACCAAGTTAGCACCGGTCGGATAGCATTAGTTAACTCACCCGGTTGTGTGCAGCCACCACCTCCATATAATGAACCGAAACATAACTGCTAAGTCCGGGGAACTTCCACGAAAAGTACAACGAAGCACCGGTGTTTATCTACGCCGCCTCCCTGCTACACCGCTACCCGACAGTGTTCACCTGCTGGCCGGCTAGACTGCTGCTAACCCCCGGCGCCGTCCAACTGGCTTCCCCGTCTCCAGCGAAGCTACAACCGGCACGCTCCACTCCGGTTGTGTGCAGCCACCACCTCCATAATGAAGCGAAACATAACTGCTAAGTCCGGGGAACTTCCACGAAAAGTACAACGAAGCACCGGTGTTTATCTACGCCGCCTCCCTGCTACACCGCTACCCGACAGTGTTCACCTGCTGGCCGGCTAGACTGCTGCTAACCCCCGGCGCCGTCCAACTGGCTTCCCCGTCTCCAGCGAAGCTACAACCGGCACGCTCCACTCCGGTTGTGTGCAGCCACCACCTCCATAATGAACCGAAACATAACTGCTAAGTCCGGGAAACTTCCACGAAAAGTACAACGAAGCACCGGTTTATCTACGCCAGCCACGGTCCCGTCACAGCCAGGTAGGGTAATGTAGGATACTTGCCTTTATTTTGTACTGCCGTGCACACAATGGTGCTGTAAATGTGTTTGGTATGGTGCTCCCTTGCTGTTTGTGTGAATCTGCAATGCTGTTTTAAGGCTATTTGTTCCGTTTAGTTGCTGTTAATTTGTCTTTTGGCACAATTGTTGGCCGTGTTGTTGTTGTTTTTGTGCGGACATGATCGCTGTTGTGTCGGGTCGGCCAAGGTTGATTAGGGGAATAAATATATCGGGGATGGGGGGGAGACACTAGGTGCGTTGGGTGCAACATGAACGCGCTTAGCTGTCGTTCGGAGGGAGGAGCTGCAGCAGGTAGAGCGTTGCGAAAACAGCCGTTGGGATCCCAACGGCTCCCAACGGCTGAAATTAGACACTGCAGCTTTAAATGACGATATCTTTAATTTAGATAAATATAATAATATATAATAATTAATATTTGATAAATATGCCTAACTCTTTTCAGAGGCTTACGATCATGCAACCAACTCCCACAATGACATAGCAAGGAGAATTTTGTGGATTTGGGTTTACCGGGGCTTTAACAACTTTTTCTTTGCACAAGTTAAAAACCAGTTCTGAAATGTGGTTCTAGAGCACCAGTAAAAAACAAAACATCCCAGGCAATAGAAGTAGGGCTCAGCTAACATGGTGTAAAAGTGTTCCAGGCTTTCAGACCAGGCCAAATTGTTGTTTAATGAATCTGGGAAATCACTCCTGCTGGCTGAGAGTAATACACACCCAGAGAGGGTTGTACTTTAGCTTGCCACTAATACGGTTTGGTCTCCACAAACAAGTCAAAACACTCCACAAATCGAAATGCCAAGGTTGTGTGTGTCCGTGTAAAATGAATACTGGACACATTGGCCCATAGACCAGCTGGGTTTGGGACAGTGGGAAGCACTTACAGTATGGGTGTCAATCCATTGTTGCATATTAGGGACAGAACCCCGTCCATTAAGTCAAATTCATGGAAATTGCCTTCCGCCACAGATGGAAGTGGACTGAAGGAAAGAAGTTAAGAGATGAATAGAGAAATAGAGAGATTGGCTTACAGACAGAGGATAGGTAGAAGCACAGCATCCAAACATCCAACACACACACACACACACACACACACACACACACACACACAGAAGCACACACGCGCGCATATTAATCTACACAAACACATACACACAGACACAAGCTCGCATATTAATACACACAAACACACACACACACACACACACACACACACAAGCACGCATATTAATCTACACAAACACATACACACAGACACAAGCTCGCATATTAATACACACAAACACACACACACAATACACAAACGCACACACACACTCACAAGAGATGATATTTTTGCTCTGCTCTCCCTTTCCCTAATCACTCTCCCTTTCCATCTCTGCCTTACCGTCACCTCAACACCGACGGGTCACCTCTGCTGCAGAAACTTTTAATTAAAGTTAGAGCCTCCACAACTGGAAGACTGTGTGTGTGTGTGTGTGTGTGTGTGTGTGTGTGTGTGTGTGTGTGTGTGTGTGTGTGTGTGTGTGTGTGTGTGTGTGTGTGTGTGTGTGTGTGTGTGTGTGTGTGTGTGTGTGTGTGTGTGTGTGTGTGTGTGTGTGTGTGTGTGTGTGTGTGTGTGTGTGTGTGTGTGTGTGTGTATATATATATTAATCCAGCTGCTACAGAGTAAGTAAGCGTCAATTTTCTGGATAAGTGATGCCCTTTGAATTGAACATGAATTCTCAAATAGGCCTTGATTTAGCTCAGATTAAGAGCTATTGCGTGTGTGTCACCTGTGTGTATGTGTGATCGTATTTTAGTGAGAAGCGTCCGCGTTTGCCGTGCGGCTCCCGTTGGCTGTGTTAATCTGCCTGTTAGCTGCTGTTCCCCAATCTGTTTCACATTAAAAGCTTTGGCTGTTTTCTTTATGGGACATGATCCCTTTCACTTCCCCGGAGGGCTTTTATTGTGAAACAGCTGCAGGACGTGTTTTATTAACAGCAGGTCAAATGATAAATAATACAGTACATTTTCAGATTTTGCAAAAACAGATTTTCAATTGCCTTTTTTTTTAAGATAATTTTTTTGGCATTTTCAAGCTGTATTAGATAGAACAGAGTTGAAATGGGTAGACAGAGAGAGAGGGGGGATGACCTGTAGTAAAGGTCCACGGGTCGGATCTTTTTAAAAATAATTATTTTATTTAGACGTCTCCCTGCTTTCTTATCTGTTCCCCATTCAATATGTTGCGGGTTTTCTTTGCTCTTAACCACAACTTTATGAAACAATTTCTATATATTCGCCTGATGTCTTGATAAGTGTAATTCCAACACCAATCATCGATTCTACTTTTCCATTTTGTGTGTGTTCACTGTTCAGCTATATTCTTACAATCATTGACCTAATCAGCACAGGGCAGCAGAATGGTGAGTATGACAGGACTCTGTTGTTGGACTGATGGAATGAATGCTATGGGAAGGTACGTTATGTTGATATACTACTATCAGCGCAACTTTCTTCCCTCCATTTGAAAGCCTTCAGATAATCCCTAACACCTTCCTTCTCTGGCTTATAAACGTGTGGGTGTGTGTGTGTGTGTTGTGTGTGTGTGTGTTTGTGTGTTGTGTGTTGGTGTGGTTGTGTGTGGTGTTGTGTGTGTGTGTGTGTGTGTGTGTGTGTGTGTGTTGTGTGTGTGTGTGTGTGTGTGTTGTGTGTGTGTGTGTGTGTGTGTGTGTGTGTTGTGTGTGTGTGTGTGTTGTGTGTGTGTGTGTATGCTGCTGTGATCTGTTTCTGTATAGGATGTATGTGTGAGGTGTGTGTTTGTGTTCTGCGTGTGATGTGTGTGTGTGTGTGTGTGTGTGTGTGTGTGTGTGTGTGTGTGTGTGTGTGTGTGGTGTATTGTGTGTGTGTGTTGTGTGTGTGCTGTATGTGTGGTGGTTGTGTGTTGTGTGTGGGTGTGTGGTGTGTGTGTGTGTGTGTGTGTGTGTGTGTGTGTGTGTGTGGTGTGTGTGTGTGTGTGTGTGTGTGTGTCTGCGAGTGTGTGTGTGTGTCTGCGTATCTGCGAGTGTGGTGTGTGGTGTGTGTGTGTGTGTGTGTGTGGTGTGTGTGTGTCTTGCAGCAGCACAGAGCAGCAGATCGTTGCGGTGTGCGGGCCACGGGGACAGTGAAATATAGCCACAATTAGCCCCGGACACAGTTCAATGATGATAGAGAGGCTGGGCAGCCCTTAGACCATGATTAAAAGGCCTGCCCAGCCCACCGCTGATAGAGACAACTGATCTCACATTATTAGTAGTGCGATCACCGCCAACCACCACCACCACAGCTTCATTCTGTGACGGCTTTACTTCATTTATCACTCACTACTACTATAGCATTTAGTTCTAATTGGCATATTTGTTGTGTGTTTTTTTATTCTTCTATTAAGTGTATTACTTGTTCATATATCATATATGTACATGTATTTAAACATAAATGTCTCCCTGCCACGGTACCTATACTGACCTCTGTGTGTGATTTTGAATGTCATTTTCTGACTTAAATCCAGGAGATTTGCAAATAAATATCAAATAATTGAACATCTAAATTATCTTATGCATTTGAATTGTTTTTCAAACCTCTTTCACACAGTTATTGATGTATTGTGTATGTGTTATAGTATTCGAATATATGTGATGTACCTTTAACATACACAAACCAGTGAAGAAAATATAACTGTTTTTGGAAGGGCTCTGGTTCATGATTTTGATAGTTAAGTGTCTTTAATAGCTTATTTTGGGTTGATCCTACTTCATAATTCTGAATCACTAATTGATTTGATTTTAGCTTGTGTTATTTTAGATTTTTTGAAATTTTGAACCTGTTCCCCCCCAAGAACTAAAAAAATTCACCTGCAATTATTTTAGATAACTGTGCCCCTTTTCTTTTCCTGAAACCCTGTACTATTGCAATCATTCTAAATGGTTATGCAGCTATTTAACCCTCCCACCTACTCAATAGGATGCACTCTCTTCTCCATCTGTTTCCCTCTGCTCCTCCACTTCTATTTTCTCTCTTTCTCTTCCTCCCCTTTTCTCACTCCCTTCTTCTCACATGTCGTCATTCTGCTGGATCAATGCAGAGCCCTTCTTTATCTTATACACATCAGTAGTGCTGCCCGTTCAGCCCGCCGCCCCATTTATTCTCAATACCTTTTCTTACATCCAGACCCCCGCTAATGCTGCTGCTCTGTCTCTATTCACTGTTCACATCAAGTCTGCATGGTGACAAAACGGCTCATCTGACTGACACCAGAGTAGAGTATGTGCAGAGGTCAGAGAGGGCACAAACACATACATAAAAGGAAATATTGTATATGCATGCATGGATGTGGGTTTGTGTGTGTTTGTGGGTGCATGTAAACAAAGACGTTATGGATGCCGGCCATAGAGGACATTAAAATAATTGCAACAAAGCAGGTATGATTACTAACACATACAAGTGCATAAACTCATGCAAGACTGGACTCATACACACACTCATACTCACACATACCAAAACACTCATTCCATACACAACAGCCAGGAGTTCACACACAAATAGACCCACACACACACACACACACACACTTGCGTTTGCACGGCTATACTTGTGAGGACTCTCATTGATATTCTCTAGCCCCTTACTCTAACCCCAAAATAATTCCCTAAAAATCTTACACAAACCCTTGTTCTCACAACTCTTAGAAAAATAGTTGTACAAGTACAAGTACAAGCACAACAAAAAACAACACACACACACACACACACACACACACACACAACACCACACACACACCACACACAAGCTGTAGTGACCATCGGGGCAGATATACAGACCCCATAGTCACAGCACCCCCTGTCCCAAAGTGTGTGTGAGGAAAGTCACTCCTTAGAAAAAAAAATAGGAAAGGTTGATAGATGGAGGGCTGGTAATGAAATGGAGACATCAAGGAGCATGAAGAGGAGAGAGGAGAGGAGGGAGTGAGCGAGCGATAGAGCAAGCCACGGAAACAAGCCCAAGAGAGGGAGAGAGAGAGGGGGAGAGAGAGAGAGGGGGAACAAGAAGAATAGCCTTTCGCCTGTGTTCCATCAAGGGAGAAATTACACATTTACTAAGGTTTTTTCTTAAGACGACGGCCCTCATAGATCAAACCGCCTTGGATGTACCGGCCAATTTTCAACATGAAATATAGACACCAGCAAATCTATTACAACCTGTGTTCTCTCCATCTGCAGCCCTTCCGACGTTCTTTTCAAGCATCTGAATCACTGTCTCACCTCTCTCTCTGCCTGTCTGTCTGTCCCTATATGTCTGCCCTCTTCCTAAGCCATGGATCTCCCACTGTTCTCTCTCTCTCTCTCTCCCTCATGACATGGACATTATCTTATCCGCCCGGTACATCTTGCTCTGACAAATGGAGACGTCGATCATATTCAATAATTATCTGACCTTTTTTCCCCTTGGCTGTATTTCTGTTGCATTCCGTCAGGGGCAATGATGTTAAAGGAGACTTTAAAGGTGGATTTGTTTTGGTTTGAGAGCATACAACTGATGGTACTAATGTGGGTGGCATTTGTGAGAAGGATCAAGTAAAAGGACTTAAGAAAGATTTAGAGATTTTATTTTGTTGGGATAGTGTTATTCGAAAAAGAGCAGTGTTACTTCTCATGTAGTAATATTGAGGTAGTTTTATGGAAATATAATAGTAGAAGACAATGTGGTCTGAGAATAAGGTCTACCAAGCACAGAGATTTAGAAATATCTCTCTCTCTCTCTCTCTCTCTCTCTCTCTCTCTCTCTCTCTCTCTCTCTCTCTCTCTCTCTCTCTCTCTCTCTCTCTCTCTCTCTCTCTCTCTCTCTCTCTCTCTCTCTCCTCTCTCTCTTCCTCTCTCTCTCTATGTAGAAATATATCAATACATTTTAAATAATAAGAAATATGGAATATTTAATGAGAAGGAAAATGTCATCTATCTATCTATCTATCTATCTATCTATCTATCTATCTATCTATCTATCTATCTATCTATCTATCTATCTATCTATCTATCTATCTATCTATCTATCTATCTATCTCTATATCTATCTATCTATCTATCTATCTATCTATCTATCTATCTATCTATCTATCTATCTATCCTTAACCCCCCCTCTTCTCCCATTTATAAATACCAATACTTGTACTTTTACATATTAACCATATTAAAACTGAGTTTGAATCCATACTGTGACATCATAGTAGGGACTGTGGTGGTGTGTTGAGAAGGTCAGTGAGGAAGGAAGGGGCCTGCAGCCTATGAAGGGCTTTGTGAATGAAGAGAAGGAGTTTGGATTGACTCTTGCGTATGGGACAGGGAGCTAGCCAGCGGACATGTTTTTTAGACACAAGTCATGGGGTCAAGTGTGTCTGGTGTGTTAGTAAGCAGACCGGCAGCAGGGTTCTGTATACAATGGAGTGTATTAAGGACTTTGAAAAGGATGCACAGCTATGAATACTATTGCGGTGGCTGAGTTTGAATGTGACAAAGGGCATGGATCAGAGTTACAGCAGCAGCGTTAAAGCTATAGTGCGTAACCTTTGAGGAATTCTGAATTATGACAACAACACTGTCTGTGCATCTAATGAGGTAAGCCGTCTGTGATCTCGCATGGATTTGTATACCTTCTGCTGTACGTCCAGGTTTTTTCTTAGCAGCGGTTGATCAACAACTGAAACATTTCGTGGTGCTTCTTGGGATTTTTCTGTGCTCCTGCTGTGCCAGTTTTGTAAACTCTGCCATACTGAGAAATACAGTGAGAGTTTTGTTTTTGGATCTGATAGTCTTAATCAACTTTGTGTCAACTCGTTTGGCGATGGATTGACTGTAACCAACATTGTTTTACATGGAAAAAGTTACGCATTATAGCTTTAACTCCTTGTTTTGTGACTTTTTGCACACACGATACAATAGCACCTGAGCGATAAACATCTCAAATCACCTCGGCTGAACTGCACAGAAGGATGTGCTGTCAGCTATATTTAATTCACTGTGGCCCTTTGAACACCACACCTGACAAAATAAGGAAATTAGTGATGTTAAAGTTGAAAAAAAGGTGCTGATATCACACATCCATTGTTCACAGAGAGGCAGGCCACGGTGTCAGCGAGGTGTTGTTACAGTCTGACCTGTTAATGGACCTTCACAGTCAAAACAGCTGACACCTGGGGAGCAGGATGCTGTTTAGACACCGCACATCCTGAGATAAACCCACTCAAAAGTCTAAAACATACACATAGGTTACGCACACACTCATCACAACAGTTTTGTGATTTGCAGATAGCTTACAGAACATGAAATTCAAAGTCACAGTCAAAAAAACACATTACTGTACGACCAAATCCCATACAAGTAAAATAATATCTTAAAAGGTACCAGAAACACATGTAGCCTATAGGTCCTAGCTGTTTTCACAGAAATGACTAGGCAAGAAGCTATGCATATTAGAATATTGTATACATAATACTGTATTTAAGGAGGGTTTTGATGCTGGTGCAACCCTGTAAAACTTTCATGGTTTTTGTTTGGTTATGTGTTGTTTTCAGGAGCAGACATAAAAAATGAACAATGCAATCTTTCATTGTGTTCTGTAGTTTATGACCAGCAATCCCTGTTCTGGCTTTGGTTCAAAGAAGCTAACTATACCTTTCAGTCTCAACTGAACACACTGCTTACTTGATATTTTCTCCATATTCAAATGTTGCCTATTACACCTTTAAAGTTTCATATACATTTTTAAAAATTTGATTAACAATGTATGAAAATGACTAAAAGTGACACACGTTGCTCTTTTCAATGTAGCCTACTACAGCATCTAATCCATATACCACCACAAGTTTCCCATACTAATGCATACATACAGTTCACACTCCCACCCATCATCACACAGCTAGCGCTCTGGACTGATAGATGTCGTGATACCGAGGAAAGGAGGTGGGTAAGTAGAGGGAGGATCTTCATGTAAAATTCACTTAGCTGCCATATTTTTCCGCTCCGGGACAAGATTAATTGCGTTATAACTTGTTCCAGGTTGGGGTGCGGTGGGATGGAGTGGGGGTGCTTAGAAAAATGGCAACCCCAATTCCCTGACTCTCTCCCCCCCCGCTCTTCTCCTCTGTGGGCCCACCATCTCTTAATACATCCAGAGAAATTGAGGTTAAGAGGGGATATCCAGGGGGTTATCTGGCGTTGCGAGCGCTAGGCGTACAGGGGAGATTGATGGTTTTAAGAGGCTGGGGTGCCGTGGTCATATTCATATGGTAATACCTTTCTATTGTCCCCGCGGAAAACCCAGGCTTTCTTTAATCTGAGAGGGGAGGCCACCTCTCCCTCACCGTGCTGAAACCAAGCACGCCCTCACTTTATCATCTACACAGATGCCGATGATGACGACGATGACTGCTTTGCCGGTGACGTCTGGATGGATGGGATCATGTTTTCTGTGTGTGTGTGTGTGTTGTGTGTGGTGTGTGTGTGTGTGTGTGTGCGTGCGTGTGTGTGTGTGTGTGTGTGTGTGTGTGTGTGTGTCGTGCGTGTGTGTGTGTGTGTGTGTGTGTGTGTGTGTGAGCGTGTGTGTGTGTGTGTGTGTGTGTGTGTGTGTGTGTGTGTGTGTGTGTGTGTGTGTGTGTGTGTGTGTGTGTGTGCGTGTGTGTGTGTGTGTGCGTGTGTGTGTGAATTAAACAGAAGAAGAAGTGGGAGCATTGTTAGGTTTAGGATAATGTTGGAGGAGGGCCGGTACATACAATGATAGCTCTATACCAGGTGTTATATTTTAATCCCCCCTTCCGCACCAGTAAAGGGAAAGATAACTTTCAATCCATTCATGACTAAGAAGTAGCCTATTCAATGGGAACAATTTCAGCCTTCTCAAGTCCAATTCTGTGATAGCAATCCTCTGTATTGTGATAAAGGCATTTTGGTTTTAAAGGTCCCATATTATGCTAAATGCACTTTTTAAATGTGTTCCAACATATCCATGCGTCCACGGTGTGCCTAGAGACTGCCAAAATATCAAAAAAAATAACAATCTCTCCTTTTCTCACTCTCCCCTTTTCTGAAACCCCCACCCCTCCCCCCAAAAACACTCCAGTCAGAATTATCCCCTTTTCTGACCTCACAAACCGTAAAGCCAGAAGCTTCCACTGTGCAGCCCACACCCCTATTTCTTATTGGTCCACGGCCCTGACAGACAGAGGGCGAGGCGTATCTGGCTTCGCTTCCGGACAGGGGCGGGGGGAGCTCAAAGATTGTATATTTACGAGGGGACCTGCAACTCTTTTTTAAAAAATAGGCCATTGTGAGATTAGCTGAACATCAGCATAGTACAATAAATTATCTGAAAGTTTTTTTCAGCAAACAATTAAAGAAAAACGTATTAGGGACCACTAAGACCATATAATATGGTGTATAATAGAACCGAAAAGTGTATAATATGGGAGCTTTAACACTTGTAAATCCGTCCATTCAAACATCTGAGATGGCATTATGAATGCATTATACCTTTTATTTTCTTATCTTTTTTTTGTTATGCTTATACCTTTCAAAGTGGCATATTCTTCCAAATTGACAAAACAAAAAATCATCAGAATGGTGTTTTATAAAAATAAGAATGATTTAAAACCCTTAAAACTGAAATCAACAACTGTACATAGGTGTTGGCGCTTCCAACAGATATGTTAGAAATAAAAGATTATAGGGGGCGCCCTTAGCTCAGTTGGTAGGTCGTCCCCCCCATGGGCCTCGGCCAGCAGCGGATCCGGGTTCGATTCCAGCCCGCGGTCGCTCTCTGCATGTCACTCCCCTCTCTGCCCCATTTCAACTCTGTCTCTAC